>JAGDYQ010000121.1:468193-503193 GCA_021962125.1 Bulinus truncatus
CACCAAATTTCACCTGGAAAAAATTCTATGGGCCTCACCGAGGATCGAACCCCAGGACTCTCAGGTCGACAGTCCAGTATCTACACCATTTGACCATCCATCCCGAGATTGGATATCTATATATTTTTTTCCATGAAAACTGATCACGACGGAAAAAAATATGGTAATAGGCTGTGCAAACCTGTCCAGCCGAGTGTAAATAACTCTTAAGCGTTTGGGTCCCTTTTTTAGTGCGCGTGGACCGATAGGGGAGTAATCGGTATGACCTGTCTCTTGCCGGCCGTGTAACCATTGTCCAACCCAGCTTGACTTGGAAGGTCAGAAACAGTGTTGCAAGAAAATTTTAGGCTAAATTAAAAAATGACAGAAAACAAAACACAATAAAACCATTTTTTTAGGTTTTTGGAATTTAAATATAAACATAGTCACAGTCTTTCTTTTTTTTATTTTATTTAGGGATCTGTTTTTGTAGTATATTGTCTCAAAAAGTAGTGAATCTGTAACGAGTAGCGCAATCTAGCAGCACTGTAGTTGTAAAAATTAGATGAAATGTTAGAATGCTGTCGGAAACAGCGTTGTATGCGTACTTCTGTTAAACATTTTTTGTGGATATGATTTAGTTAGGATCTCTTGTCGTATGACCTACAGATAGTATAGAACGTTACGAGAAGCAGACAGCGGCGCATTAATTGCCCCCGTTTTTTCTTTTTTGGAGTTAAGAAGAAATTCGCGCTCTAGCTGCTCACATCTACACAGTATAGAAGTGGGGCAGGTTCTAGGTTCAGGCTGCTATATATTCATCATCAGCTTGTGGGATTGACACAGGGTCGTCTTAGACTAGCCAGAGCACTTGACCAGGTGGCCCCCTCATGTGAAAGGGCTCCAAAAGTAACCAATCAAATACTTTTAACTTATAGCCGCATTACCTCCATCACACTTCTTCGCCCATATTGTCGTTAAGGCGACTGAATGTAGAGCTTGGATTGGAAAATTTATTTGATTGTTTCTTTACAATAACTCCTATTTTGTTATGTTCGATTTCTATTGGGAACCGGAATTCTCCGAAGCATTGAGGTTATGATATGAAGCGGAAATCTCTGATAAGTTTGAGTTGCCTTGGCCATTGGGATTGTCTGATTTTCTTGAACCGGTCTGCACATTTGTAGAGCTGGCGTCATAGCCGTAGGATTGCACCATTTTCAAAATTCTCAAAGCGTCCGCCTGGTCTGATGTGTTTTGGCTGCCGGTAAAGATGAGTACCAGTGACAGGTTAGCCATCTTGCTGTTAGCGATGATGATGAGGCTTGACGTGTTGTAGACAATTATGTCGATGATGAGAATAATTGTGCACAGTGCCATCAGCAACCAAGCCGCTGTCTTCATAAAAGAGTGCGTCATCTCTGTAGAAAAATAAAAAAGTTGAACTATAAAAATACAAAATAAATAAATAATATTTATGATTCAAGTCTAAGTCAAGCAAAGACGTTTGCTATTATCCGACGCACAAGCTGTGACTGGTACATTCCTTCTCATGGGTAGGCAAACTAAAGCGACCGTCTAAGGTCAGGGGTGGGCGAACGTTTTAAACTGTGGGCCACAGAAAAGCCGGATTGAAAGCAAATGGGTGGTACGTTAGTATGGAAAGGTATACATAAAATATAAATGTCATGGAAGTGAACGAGATTAGAGGAGCAGAACGCGGTCGGGATCAAACAGCATGGCGGGCTGTAATTGGCTGGTGGGCCGTATTTGTCTGGCGGGCCAAACTTTACTGTTTGACAAGGTTTTGGCTGTTTGGCCGTACTTGGCTGTTTGCAGTGCTTGGCTGTTTGGCAGTGCTTGGCTGTTTGGCCGTACTTGGCTGTTTGGCCGAACTTGGCTGTACTTGGCCGTACTTGGCAGTGCTTGGCTGTTTGGCAGTGCTTGGCTGTTTGGCCGTACTAGGCTGTTTTGCCGTATTTGGCTGTTTGGCCGTACTTGGCTGTTTGACAGTGCTTGGCTGGTTGGCAGTGCTTGGCTGGTGAGTCGTACATGGCTTTATTCTACGCCGAAACAGACTATCTGTCCACCCAACCCCACAAAGACGAATAAAGTCAGGGGAATTTGAAGGACTTTGAACCAACCTTCACCAATACCTTAAAAAAAATAAATCTCCCAGTGTGCTCACCGAAGGTTTGAACCCAGAACTGTTAGGTCGGCTGTCGAGCGCTCTATCTATCTTGCAAATTGGCATCTTAATTAATCTTTAAAACCATGAAATGATTCTTTCCAAGGTGGGCCTATGACAAGTGCCTTAGTCAGTTGTCTGTTTAGCCTTTCCATAAGAGCAGCTCGTGTTGTTATAGTATGCGTATGACAAATAAAGATTGAATGTGTAGTTCTAAAACAAGAGATGAACAAATTATCAAATAAAGGCTTTATACACTCACTGAAATCAAATATACTTTCCTCGTGATGAGAGCAAGATGATGTTTTGCTTATATAAACACTCACTGAAATTAAATATACTTTCCTCGTGATGAGAGCAAGATGATGTTTAGCTTACATAAACACTTATATCAAATATACTTTCCTCTTGATGAGAACAAGGTGATGTTATGCTTACAGAAACACTCACTGAAATCAAATCTACTACTCCCTTATGTGGACATTAGAAATTCTATATAAGCAGTCATTTTTTTTTTTATATGGGAAGTCTGACGACAGAGACTAAACATTTTTACAATAGCAGTGACCTAGATTTTTTATCGTTGGATACAGAAATGAGTCTAAACCAATCAAATAGACTTATGCATTATACACGAAAGGAAATCAGTCGCCCGCATCCACTTGGAAGTAACTTTGTCCATCATTAAACACTGGATTCTTAACTGTTACAAAGCCACTTAAAACAGCTTTGTGAAATGACCTTTTGTTCATTGAAACGTGTTACAACTTAACGTACAACACAGAGTGTGTTCGTAGCTTGGTGGCTTTAATGTCATCATGGCAAAATATTATGAATAGGTTATTTTTTTTTTTTAGTTTACTAATTAATTACAAACAGTTCGCCTTAGTATAAGAGCGGGGAGGGGGGAACTTATTTCTACCTATCAACTGATGTAAAGACATATTTAGTTCAGATATTATAATCACCCATGCTTTTAATGTTAGTGCTAATAATGTACATACATTTTTATTTGGTCTATGGAATTATATTTGTTGGTAAATCTCTGATGTAATTCTACAAAATGAGGAAACTAGTGCCAAAATTTGAGCCCTCTCGCTAAAATAGTACGGGTCGAAAAGTCAGCTACAAGACCAACACATAAACTCAAAAAAAATGTGAAACTAATTAAAAGATTATAACAATAAAACACCGGTTATATCGAGGATTTGAATATTGTTTTGTAGATAATATTTTTCTGCAATAAAAACAACAGTAATACTGCGTAACAATTCACAACGCTAATTCCTATTGTGCTCACAATTATTTTATGTTTGGGATGGGTATTGAATAGTATTGATAAACTATGGAATTCCATTCTATTGATGTGTGTCTGCTTTATGTTGATGAAACGAGGCGTAACCAAGAAACGGCGCAGCGGGATGACATTGTAAATGAGCCGGCCAGCTACTGACATTTGTACAGTTTACGACTGGGAGAAATATGTTTCATTGTAAACTGTAGGGAGTTGCGGGGGGTCGTTGAATATGGAACACGCATTACTGACAAATAATAAAAAAAAATGGATGCGCTTTTGACTGAAATCTATCTGTCTATCTATTTATCTAACTACATACATACATACCTATTTACCAACATACCTACCTATCCATCCATCCATTCAATCATCCATCCATCCATCCATCCATCCATCCATCCATCCATCCATCCATCCATCCATCCATCTATCTATCTATCTATCTATCTATCTATCTATCTATCTATCTATCTATCTATCTATCTATCTATCTATCTATCTATCTATCTATCTATCTATCTATCTAACCTATATATGTAATATATCTAATCTATCTATCTATCTAATCTAACTACGTATAATCTATTTATCTAATCTATCTATCTTTTAATCTATCTTTCTTTCTTTCTATCTGTCTATATGTCAATAATATACAGATAAATAGTGATTTCTATACAGATAGACAGACAGACTAACGTTGAACAGAGAGTAGAACTAGAGCAACTGTCAACTATCACAATCAATATAAACCTTCCAATGAACAAAGCACTGCGACACGAGAGTAATGTTTAAATAATAGTGCACGGTATACTAACATAGACTGGTGACTTTACCTCTAGAGGTACACATTGATAAACTTACATAGAAAAGACCGACTTTAAACCAGTTTACGTCCTGGGAACACAAGACGTAGGAGAAAACAAATGGCATTAAAAAAAAAGGGGCGTAAATGTGTATGAATATTTGGGGTTCTGGGAAGTCAACAGAGTGGGCGGATGGCTGAGTGGTGTAGATACTACTAAACTGTTGACCTGAGAGTCCTAGGTTCGATCCTTGGTGAGAACCATGTAATTTTTTTTTCCAGGTTAACCTGTTACAAAGTCGTCCTACCAGTACACTCAGCTTTAAATGGGTAAAGTTGTTTGAGTAAAGGCAGCTGGGAGTTGTGCTAACCGAGGTTATAGAAATAGATTAATTCTACACTGCATCTTCCCCCGATGGCCCATTAGAGCTAAGGGAGCTTTGCTAGATCAAAACACACATAAACTAGCCATGTTAATAAAAATGTAAAATTTTAGAAAGTAAAGGTTACTTACTGTGCAGTTAATAACAACGGAATGCTGTGATAGTTTAAAAGTGTAAGACTGACCGACTTACATGTTTGTGATCAATTTGTGATTGATTTGCTGAACTCGGATATCACTTATAAAGCAAACAGCGGTAGATGAGAAATCATCGATTCTGCTTGTAGTAGTAATATAACGCACAAAAACTTGTTTGAAATTAAAATTTGTACTTGAGAGAATAAAAAAAGTGGACCAAAGAACGACTTCCATTCTAGCAAATGAACCACGAAGCTAGGAGTTTCTTTTCAATTTATTTTTTTTTTCTATCGGATTACCAATAGTCTACTGAATAGATGTGTATGTTATTAAAAAAAATAGAGTTATTTTTATCTCCATCGTCCTAAGCTAACCAATATCCTAGTTTCTCAACTACACTCATTCAAAAGTAAATAAATCTGTACTTAAACGTAAAAAAACACGAATTGTTTCGTTTCTATTTACATTGAAAGTTTTTTGAATGAGTTGAAATGAGCTTGTGATTCAACTGATTAGGCACAGCTCAAAAACAATAACAACCTAAAAAAAAAAAAGATTTTTGTGAAATTAAAACAAATGTATAATTTTAAAACTTTTTCGTTGCATTATGAGCTGTTAATAATGGACTAAGTTCCCATAGATATTATGTAAAAAGATACTGTACTATTTATTCTCAACACTGTTTTTTGTTAGCCACTTTGCAGTTTTGAGTCGGATACTTGCCTAATGACTCTAACATGAGCCAGATGGTCCGATAAAGATAAAATAATGATAGTGACATTACAAAGCAATTACCTGTAGCTAGAAAATTAAAAAAAAATTAACATCTCCACCATACCATTTACAATCATGCAAAACTGTACAATTAAAAAAAAAAAATGGTAATAGTTTATAACTTAACAAATAAAAAAAAAATGATACACTTTAATTGTGACAGACATTTCGGGCCCCTGGACAGGGCTGTCACGCCCCCCCCCCCGTGGTGATAATAATATTTTCAAAAGTTGATCGGCCAGCTCAGTCCGGGCCATCTAAAACTCGCCTGGCAGGGCTGTCACGGCCCCCCCCCCCCGTGCTGATAATAATATTTTCAAAGATGGATCGGCCAGCTCAGTCCGGGCCATCTAAAACTCGCCTTAAAACTCGCCGGGCCCCTGAGCATTAGCCCCCCCCCACCGCCACCCTCTCGGCGGCACTGGTTGTGAACCTGATCATCATGCTGAAATTCACGGGTTCAAAACCTAAGCTTGTCTTTATTGTATCCTTCATTTCATGCTCGTCAACGATGGGGTTACACAAATGGCAAATTTAGAGCCGTCCTTTGTGTTGCTGGGTTGCTCTTATGGTTGGATCTGAATGTCGTTTCATGAACTAGGGGGGTTGTGGTTTTTGGGTTCAACTCCTGTCGAGTATCAGTTAGCCACACATGTCTCTTAGCCCTTGCACTTTAGTTGTTTATAGTGCTTTTTGAGTGGTTTATTGTGGTATATAGTGGTATTTAGTGGATTGTAAGTGGTTATTGGTGAATTATTAGTAGTTTATAGTGGTTTAATAGTGGTTTATAGTGTTTTATGAGTGGTTTATAGTGCTTTATGAGTGGTTTAAAGTTTTTTTACGAGTAGTTAATAGTGGTATTTAGTGTATTTAGTGGTCTGTAGTAATTATTAGTGGTTTATAGGTATGAAGAAGATCAAAATTTCACATTTTCAGGGATACAATAAAAAAAAATAAAACTACTCACACAATGGTAAATATATTACGTTGTTCATTAATCATTCTTCTTCATCTTCTTCTATCCCTTAACCCGTGGGTGGGTCGTTGGGGCACCGTTGTTGACTGAAAACTAGTAGGTTTTCAGTCATGGTGTATCTGGGGGCAGGAAATGCTTGGCGGCGCCCAACCCTCTCCAAGCTTGACCACAGCCGGTTTCCTCCTTATCGGTGGCCCGCCTTGATCACGGACACGTAGCCGTTGGGTTCACATTTGATCTCGTCCACCCTGGCCGGTGACTTCAATTTGGAAGTTCATACGCCCAGTGGTGCCGTGTCAGCACCACCCCCTCACGCGGTTTAGCCGGTCAGCTGAGACCGTTGCCCAGGGTGTGGCGCGGGGAGCCACACGTGAGAGATTCAAGAGATGAGCGAAGACCAGTGAGCTTGACCACCCGAGGGTGCAGCTGTCAGAGCATCAAAGGTACTACCTCTGCCCAGAGCCCTCTATACACCCTCATTACCGTGTGATTATTATGTGCGTTATGACTTCTGAAATTTGTTCATGTGATATAAGATATTATTTTAAAGATCGTTGTTAGTTCGTATCCATAAAATGATGTGCAAGTATAATCACCAGGCCCGTAGCCAGGTCAAAGTAAGCAGGGGGGCACCAATATCCAGCAAGGGGTACTTTCTCATTTTTAGTTACTTTTTCTTTATTTTTTCCTCTTTTTCTTCTTTTTAAGTGGGGGGGGGGGGGCACTCCACACTTAGTGGGGGGGCACGGCTACCCAGTGCCCCCCTTGGCTACGGGGCTGATAATCATCGTGACAAAAAAAAAAATATATACACATAAAAGTGATTGAAGTGTTTTGAATCTTGTACGAAGGGCCGTAACTCCTCCTTCATTGTACCATAGTGCCCTGATCACTGCAGTAATATCCCTTGATCCTATCTGTATAACACCCATAACAACTTAGGCACAAAGAAAAAGAGAGGGGGGGGGGGGGGGGGGGGGGGGGGGGGGGGGGGGGGGGGGGGGGGGGGGGGGGGGGGGGGGGGGGGGGGGGGGGAAATATGGGGGGGAAGAGGGAGAAAAAAGAAAGGGGGGGGGGGGGGGGGGGGGGGGGGGGGGGGGGGGGGGGGGGGGGGGGGGGGGGGGGGGGGGGGGGGGGGGGGGGGGGGGGGGGGGGGGGGGGGGGGGGGGGGGGGGGGGGGGGGGGGGAAGGGTCTATACACCTGAGTTATAAGGTTATAACACGAGAAACATATAGGTTCACTGACCCATATAAAAGTGATACAATGAGGGGCAGTACGCGAGATGGAGAGTAGTTTTGTTACAGCTAGGTAATTAATTAATCTACTATAGCGAGGCTAAAGAAACCCGAGGGCGGACGACCTTTTCGCTGTTTTTATATCGTTTGGTTAATTACGATATTACAGAAACACGACAACAAATTGGTATTGGCATTATTTTTCACGCTTGAGATTTAAAACAGTTATAAGTATATAAGGTCGGACATATTGAATCATTGGCGTTCTTATTATGCCTAGAGAGCACTTACTGCTGATGACTCTATTTTTGCCAGCCACAGTGAAAGGCAATCTGAGCCCTTTTCAGGGTTCCTGAGATGAAATAATTTAAAAGTTTCGGGGGGAGGGGAGGGTCCAGATTTTGCCCCTGATTAAAAGATTATTAGGAGCCTCAAACTATACAGCAGCCAAGGGCCTCTATGGAACCTTTGACAAAGGACAGGAAAGGTTTTAAGATCGATCCTGTGTAGAGAACTTAAGATCGGCCCTCTGTGTAGAGAACTTAAGATCGGCCCTGTGTAGAGAACTTAAGATCGGCATTGTGTAGAGAACTTAAGATCGGCATTGTGTAGAGAACTTAAGATCGGCCCTGTGTAGAGAACTTAAGATCGGCATTGTGTAGAGAACTTAAGATCGGCCCTGTGTAGAGAACTTAAGATCGGCCCTGTGTAGAGAACTTAAGATCGGCATTGTGTAGAGAACTTAAGATCGGCCCTGTGTAGAGAACTTTAAGATCGGCATTGTGTAGAGAACTTAAGATCGGCATTGTGTAGAGAACTTAAGATCGGCCCTGAACTTAAGATCGGTGTGTAGAACCTTAAGATCGGCATTGTGTAGAGAACTTACGATCGGCATTGTGTAGAGAACTTAAGATCGGCATTGTGTAGAGAACTCATTATAGAACTAGCTTGTGTAGAGAACTTAAGATCGGCCCTGTGTAGATAACGGCGGGGCGGGCGGGGGGGGGGGGGGCGGGGGGGGTGTGTAGAGAACTTAAGATCGGCCCTGTGTAGAGAACTTAAGAACGGCCCTGTATAGAGAACTTAAGATCGGCCCTGTGTAGAGAACTTAAGTTCGGCCCTTTATTGATTTATTTCATAAAATGATTGATAGTTTTATAGCCACTGACAAACATTCGACGATGACACCACTTTCTATTCTGTAAGCAAAACAATAAATAAACACTAATACTTTTTGTGCTAACTGGGCATCATAGGGTGATGACAAAACTGTAGTGAAATTTTAGCTTCAATATAATATCACTAGTTAAGACATGGCTGAAATAAAATTAAAAAAAAAAAACAACATATTTTTTAAATTCAAAAAAGGGTGTATTGATCTTACACTAGAAATAAACAATGCCATTTTTGTTCACAATAAAATAATACAAAGGACTGAAAAATGTATCAATGACTGTTTCTTACGTGATGTTTTTTTTATTTGTTTGTATAATTATATGAATAGAATAATATTGAAAGAAGCTGTTATAGTAACTTCCGTTTCAATAGCCTCTCTTAAACTCAGCTATATAAACAATATTTATGGATCATTCGATGTATTTCCGGGAACCTGTCGTAGTGGTACCCGTGGATGGAATAGTACGTCGTGATATCGCAATCCCCCAGGGGTATCCGCCGCAGAGAGAACAACCTGTTGGTGACGACTTTGACCCCTGCCTTCAGCGCGCACATCCCTGTGACGTACACGTCCTCCAACCAAAATCTGGCAACCCGGTGCGTGGCTGCATAAAGTCGCAGCGCAGTCCTCCGGGTCATCGCGTAGGCCGTTCCGGACACGAAAGGCGGATAGACGTACCCGTTGAACTCTTCCTTTGACGTGTACCACTTTGACTCTTTGTTGCCGTGCGGCTTCCTGCTGCCTATTCCCCCGAGCACGAAATTGAGTTTACTGAAGGACCCGGTAGACATTTTAACCAGCTGACGGGCCAGCAAGGGGGCGTTGACATACACGTCATCGTCAGCTTTCAGGAGGTACTGGCTGTTCTGGCAGTGCTCGCTGACCCAATTTAACATGGCAATGGACTTGAGGCTTAGGTTCCTGTAGTGCTCCTGGAAACGGACTTGCAGGATGTCCCCGAAGACTTCGGCTTCCCTCTCGAGGTGCTTCTGCGTGTAGTCGTGCGAGGGCGTGCCATTCAGGGCAACTAGAAACACCAGCGTCGCATTGTTGCCCCTCTCGTTCGCGTAGCCGCCCCAGGTCTTGCGTATGAAGATCCTGGACATGAAGTTGCTCACGTGGCTGAAGACGATGATGACAAACGAGACGGTCTCTTCCCCGCAGGCGTGGCTCGGGAGAATCGTAAAGTGCGGGAACCGGGCATCGTTCTTCTCACCTCTAGCGAATGAAGATCGACACGGCTCTGTTTGTGACACGTTTTTAGCTGTAGTCACTGCAGCGCGGTCGTAGGGCCCTACTTCATCAGACCGACCCTCGTATTTAACCAGGACTAGGAAATTATTTATTACTGAGCAGGCTGCAAAGACTATGATGGTTTTCCACAGCACATTGGTAGCAAGCAGTTTTCTGGAAGGAAAAAAACAAATTGGCATAGATTCACGACGAACGGGGGGGGGGGGGGTAGGACAGGCCCGAAGCGTGCGAGGGGGGTGGGCAGGGGTGCCGGCCCCCCTGCGTTTTGTCTGGCCTTCTCTGCTTATTTGTTCTACTTAGTAAGTTGTATTACCTGGCCCACCTGCTATTGCCTGGCCACCTGCTGTAGAATGCCTGGCCCCTGCTGTAGAATGCCTGGCCCCACTGCTGTAGAATGCCTGGCCCCTGTTGTAGAATGTTCACGCTACTGGGGCTGGGGTAGGGTCCCGGATACTATGATTTAGCTTTGTTACAACTAGGTAATTAACAAAAAAATCTACTATAGCCATACGAGGGAACCGTAGCGCTGACAAACCTTTTTGCTACTTTTATATCGTTTGGTTACTGTACTGTTGAATGTAATGTTTTTTTTTTCTCCCTCCAAAAGAATAGAAATGTATCAAGGGTCATGAATCATAAGAAATTCGGTTGTTTTTTTGCAATGTAAACAAACTCACACAAACACATGACGCAGACACTATTCGAATGACACAATGCCAGGGGTAAAACGAAGTACAGGTGTACATTCTAAAATCTCACTCGTGTACATACACATAGTACATGTACAATATTTTATGTCTAAATGACAAATAAAACTGGCTTTTTTTAAATTTATGAAACAAAAAGAAACAAACAATCAAATAGACAGACCTATGAAAGAATTAACCTCATGGTTGCTTTGAGGAATACCTCTAATGAACAGGCTGATCTATCTATCTATCTATCTATCTATCTATCTATCTATCTATCTATCTATCTATCTATCTATCTATCTATCTATCTATCTATCTATCTATCTATCTATCTATCTATCTATTAATCCATCCATCCATCCATTCATCTATCTATCTATCTATCTATCTATCTATCTATCTATCTATCTATCTATTAATCCATCCATCCATCCATTCATCTATCTATCTATCTATCTATCTATCTATCTATCTATCTATCTATCTATCTATCTATCTATCTATCTATCTATCTATCTATCTATCTATCTATGGTATTTCCATGTGACAGTCTTTAAGTCTGTCTCGTCTGTATGTCTTACGTTAAGAACTCCTACCTTCCTGTCTTTTAGTCCACCCTTCTATCATAAATATAGTTATATTATTCCAATCTGTCTATCAGTCTGTCTGTGTATCTAAACACAACAGGGATTTCCTATTATATCGCAGGTAGCAAGCAGCCAGCTTCAGCAGGTTTTTCAACTAGTCACAAAATAATATTCTACCAAATCAGTTATCTCCGTTGTCACTATGGTAAGCTTCAGTCCAGGTGACTTGTATGCACAATGTCAATTACCTTTGATGCCTTGAAATAGTTGACTGGCAAACACAGGCTGTTGCCATAAAATTCCTGCTAGGGAAAATGTAGAAAATGGTTTGTCATGGATCATGAAATGTACAAGATTTATCTAATTGTCGTTATTGATAACTGTGACCCAAAACTGTGTGTGCACATGTGATACTGGGAATAAATTTCCTACACCAACCTTCCTCCCCCCCCCTTCCTCCCTACCATTACCCTTTCCCGTGTTGCATCACTTACCTTTTTCCCGTGTTACATCATCAACCGAGTAGACAAAGGGACTGATTCGCCGGAGAACACCACAGCCATCGTTCTTCGCCCATCAGCCAAATTAAGGGGGGGGGGACTCTACCTACATCACTGGGGTGGGGAGGGTCGGAGGGGGGGGGGCGGCAAAGCGGAAAAGGGGAGGGAAGTAGTCCAACAGGACACAGTGGTGAGAGAGGGGTGTGATCTCCGTTTCTCATCGCTCCCCCCCCCCCTCGCTTGCTGGTCACTGATACACGCGTTGGGTGTGGCCCAATTTAATCTGCGCGCGCATGAAGCGTGTGGCAATGATGCCATCCGTGTCGCTTTAACTTCAGCCCAGCTAGAGGAGTCCCCCCCTCCCCCCCCCCACCCCGAGCTGAGTGGATTGCGTGTAAAGAACCAGGGCCAGGCACAATGCAGGGCGAGCCGAGTCCTGAGTGATTTTGACCCGTGACACGCATGCTCAGGTCGTAGCAAGTTCGTTGAAGGTGCAACTTGTTACTGGAATTCCACTAGTCTTTTGCCCACTCCCAAAGTAGTTTTCCCCAAGGCATCAGCCAGTGCAAATTTCTCGACTCGTGTTGACCTCTCGACGTTTGGAAAGACAGATACCAAAGTCGGTGGAATGACGTACGGTAGTTCGTTTAGGACTAAAGGACCTTGTTAGGGACTTATGGACCTTTGATTAGGCAAGGCCAGATTTTAGCCAATGCCCGTGAATGTTTTTAAAATATATTTTATCGTGTGTGTAAAGCCCCATTGTAAAGATGCGATGAAATCTCTTAGATCACATAAACAACTAACGGGGCGATTTTTATGGTGCCTTTCTTTCATCGCCCATCATAGTTTATAGTGCAATGACCAAACAGGCACCACGTATCATGTAGAGGTAGCCATTAAAGCTACCTGTCATTTTCAGGGCACCACCAGTCTATTTTGAGTTAAATTACTATTCATGCCGTCAATGGAAGTGTCTATTCATTTATTTTTATTGTTGTGTTGTGTGCGCCCTGCGGAAGCACGCTCCTCAGGTATACGGAGCCACGCTCCTAGGTGTACGGAACCACGCTCCTAGGTATGCAAAACCTCGCTGCTGGGTATACGGAACCTCGCTCCTAGGTATACGGAACCTCGCTCCTGGGTATATGGAACCACGCTCCTGGGTATACGGAACCTCGCTCCTGGGTATACGGAACCACGCTCCTAAGTATACGGAACCACGCTCCTGGGTATACCTAAGCTCATGCCCAAAACTCGGAATGTGATTATCCACGAATCTAAAGACCCACCACAGTTCGGCTAGGATCGGGACAGCACTATCGTATATCCCCCCCTCCCCCAGGCACGCCGAGAGGGGGGGGCAGGGGGGGGTCATTGCCAGTTGGCGCGCATCTGTAAGGGAGCCCGGCCGCCCCGACCATGTCAATTTTTTCACGACATTGTTTATTAAGGGGCCCGCAATGATTTCTGCCCTGGGGCCCGTGTTGGCTCTCGGCGCCCCTGCCCTCCCCTACCAACCCCGTAGCGTGAAAATTCTACAGCAGGGGCCAGACCAATAGCGGGGGGGGGGAGGGAGGGGGCAGTAAAAAATGTTACTAAGTAGAGCAAACAAGCAGAGGGGGGGCCAGACAAAACGCAGTGGGGGGCCGGCCCCCAGGCTCTTCGCACGCTACGGGTCTGGCCCCCCCCCCATTCACAGTTTGTTCTTTATATAACTGTATAAAAGTATATTGAGTACTTTACATCAGTAAGTTTGACCAATCCGTGAAGATATTGTCACTAATACACGTATATTTCAGCAGGAAGCCAGGCCCGACATTGGGATGGGAGAGGAGGAGGAGGGGGGGGCTGCTGAACTTGAAAAAAAAAAACATTAAAAAAATTACTTTGATAAAAATGTACTAAAAAAAATGTAAAAAAAAAATGGCTTAGATTATGCATATATTTATAGAAATTATAGTGTATAAATAAATATGTAAGCGACTATATGGATTAAGTAATATCAGTAATAAATAGAGTTTGAAAGACATACACATAGTCTATACAATTTTTAATGTAGAAATTTTGTTTTATCATTTATACAAGAGAAACGATTGGGCGCCCAGGCTTTTATTTGGTCCGTATAATTTCTATAAATATCTGTCCCGCTTTTTATTAAATGTTTTAACTTTTAACATAGGAAACAGTTATCACACTTATGAATATCTAACAGGCGTATCGAGACAGGGTTTATATGTTAATTTCTATACAAGTACCATCTTGGCAATAACCTACATCTGAATGAATTACTATACAAGTACCATCTTGGCAATAACCTACATCTGAATGAACTACTATGCAAGTACCATCTTGGCAATAACCTACATCTGAATGAACTACTATACAAGTACCATCTTGGCAATAACTTACATCTGAATTAACTAATTGAGGTAAGAAAAACGCAGCCTAAGTACTCATAGAAGGGGTAAAGAGTACCTCTTCTTTTTAAAGATTATATGACAAAATACCAATGTTCAGTAGATGTATTCGAAACATATCTACTCACAAAGATGAAAGCCGGCATATATTTGTATTGTTATTTTTTTTTTTTAATTTAAATTACATTGAAATAATGCTGTGGTATCTTTAATTGACATACATGCTTACCTTTGAAGCAATGTTAACAAAAATGGAATAGTTTTTATAAAAAAAAAAGCTCCAACCGGATGTAGTTAATGTAGTAAACAGAATAAAAATGCTTCAAATTGCGTCATAGAAATACGTTTATTCGTATGAGTCGCAATCATATACACAGCCGAAATGAAAAACAAAATTATGCACTGTGCTCTGTTTTAGTTACATAAGTTGACGCGATGACATACAAAGAGATGTAACTCCATCCATTGGTTGACTTGCAATAAAATATACAATCATTTCTTAATTTAGCTTTGAATATAACCCCAATTTTTTTTTTAAAGTTTTTTGATCCACAAAAGTCTTGGACTCACCGAAGTCCAACTGTAACTCTGATGCATGTATTTCTTCGTGAACGTTCTAATGAAAAATAATTATTCATGCTATGGGCACCGACAATGAAAGTTTTGTGCCTTTAACCGTTGTTGAGAGGACGAAACCAGCTTCCAAATCTCACACTATCTCTACACCAGGGAAAAAAATGTATGGTATCTTTTAAAATTGTGCCCAGTCAAAATGGATAAAAGTGTGCTCTGTATACACGGAAGGATATCCCCGTAGGCTTCGGCTTTTCTCATCGAATATTTCGATTAGTTCGGCGCACAGAGCCGTAGCTGGCTAATTGTGCCTCCCTGTGCGAGCTACATTTTCCCGCCAGAGCACTTGTCTTGACCCAGGGTCGTCTTCGGCTAGCCAGAGCTCTTGTCTTGACCCAGGGTCGTATCAGGCTAGCCAGAGCTCTTGTCTTGACTCAGGGTCGTCTTCGGCTAGCCAGAGCACTTGTCTTGACCCGCGCCCTCCTCCAAATGTGAAATATGCAGAATGTCATCTGCGTACTTTCCTAGTTTGGCACCATTGTGCGCGCGCCCAGCCCGCAGTAGCCTTCCTACGCCAATGGTGGTTCACAAAGATTAGAGCTGGCGATTGGCCCAAATTATTGTGTGGGTGGATCAGTCAAGGTCTAATTCAATGGTCTAATTGAGCGTGAGTTTCAGTGACTGAGATTGAATGCACAGCTTGCACGTCATTCGAAAATTAATGTATTGATTTATACTAAGGTCTGATTTATCAATTATTTACTTTCACTAACAAAACTCAACGAGCAGATGCGTTTCATAAGCCTGACTAATAACTTTAATCCTCGGTAATTATTTCCGCTTTTAAAAAAAACAAAACAAAATACGTTATACGTATTTTTACATTCAGAGGTATCGCTAGGTTGTCCTCATGATAATTTTTTTTTTTATGGGAAATTCTTTCTCTAATACTAATGACATAATTTCAGTATCTAACAAAAATCCTCTTGGTTTATTAATTATACAAGTATATTTTTAACATTCCATATATAACATAACTCCGCCAAGGACGGTCCCAAGCCCGGCTGAAAAAGGAGGAGGGTTGGGCGTGGGGCTAACAACCCCACCCTGTTAAAAAAACCCTTTGCTACAGAAACACGAACTAAAGAAAAAAACAGATATTTCAGTCCTGGGAGAAGAAGGTTCTTCATCACGAAGACTCATGAAGCTTAGTTGTGGTGAAAGCCGAAAGGAAGCCACAAAGCTGACTACCCTTCTGAAGAGAGGTCGGCCTAGAAACACCTGGAGGCGAGAATTTGAAGCGGACATCACCAGGATGGGGGTTCAGCTGGAAGCAGCTGGAGAGAATGGCTCAGGATAGAAGTCGCTGGAGATCTTTAGTTGGTGGCCCATACCCCGATAGGAGTGAGGGGCAATGATGATGATGATGATATATAACATATGTTACTATAATGTTTTGAACAGAGCGGAACAAGGAGATGTGCAAGGAGATTTTTAAAACACACAATCACGAGTTTTTATGAAACAAAATTGAACTTTTATTAAACTTCGTTCATTCCTGCATTAAATAATAATATTTTTTATCACAATGAAGTGAGCTAATTACAAAGAAACTTGTCAGATGTCAGAAATTGAATTAATACAAACTAAAAAATAAATACTGTTTTTAAAGCAATAAAAAATCAAACGACCTTGTGTGAAATCGGACAATGTTTATGATCAATCGATTTTTCGTACTAAACTGTTGTGAATATATTTAGAAAAAAAAATATTCTTAATCAATATCTCGCTAATCTCTAGAGCATCCAAACATATAACATTATTCACATTGTCCGACCTACTTGTGTGAAGTTTTTGAACTCACTGTTATGTTTGACAATAACAGATTTGTATCGTTTAAATGTGTACTCAATAATATGAACGTTGATTCTTGAAGCTTGATAAAGGGAAGGAGAGAGTTCAGGGGGTGACACGTGATCTTTAAGTCCCTGCTTTGGTGATCATCACTGGTATCGGTTCTAGAAATATCTGCTGTTATCAAACCACTAAAATAAATAAATACCTAGTTTTGGCTTTCGCGACACAAATGTAAAGAGAGAAAATGGATAAAAGAAAACTAAGCTTAAATTTACATATTCTCCTGAGTAGTTCTCAAATCTTTAGCCGGCTCATCTCTAATCGATTTATGGTGCAGCTTGGGCAGGCCCGTAGCGTTCGGGGGGGGGCAGAGGGGTTAGCCCCCCCCCCCCGCGTTTTGTCTGCCCCCTCTGCTTGCTTGCTCTACTTAGTAACATTTATTTCCTGCCCTCCCCCATGCTATTGGCCTGGCCCTTGCTGTAGAATGCCCGGCCCCTGCTGTAGAATGTCTGGCCCCTGCTGTAGAATGTCTGGCCCCTGCTGTAGAATGTCTGGCCCCTGCTGTAGAATGCCCGGCCCCTGCTGTAGAATGTCTGGCCCCTGCTGTAGAATGCCTGGCCCCTGCTGTAGAATGTCTAGCCCCTGCTGTAGAATGCCTGGCCCTTGCTGTAGAATGCCCGGCCCCTGCTGTAGAATGCCTGGCCCCTGCTGTAGAATGTCTGGCCCCTGCTGTAGAATGCCTGGCCCCTGCTGTAGAATGTCTGGCCCCTGCTGTAGACTGCCTGGCCCCTGCTGTAGAATGTCCGGCCCCTGCTGTAGAATGCCTGGCCCCTGCTGTAGAATGTCTGGCCCCTGCTGTAGAATGCCCGGCCCCTGCTGTAGAATGCCCGGCCCCTGCTGTAGAATGCCCGGCCCCTGCTGTAGAATGCCCGGCCCCTGCTGTAGAATGCCTGGCCCCTGCTGTAGAATGCCCGGCCCTGCTGTAGAATTTTCACGCTACGGTGGTGAGCCTGGGCCATGGTGCGTAATTCCCCCCCCCCCCCCCACCCAAACAGAAACCGTTCGATTATGAGTTTGTTCAGTGGTGGGCAAATTACGGCCCGCGGGCCAAGTATGATTCACTTAGTTGTTTGACATTTTTTTTTTGTCTTAATTGGAAGAAAGAGAAGCTGATGAATATAAAAATAAATAGACAGAAAACAACAACAACAGATACACATTTGGATATATGAATAATAGTGTGTATATCGTAATGGTGCCGATTAGTAAAAAAACTTAATGTAACAAAATATGTTATTAATTAATAATATCCGTGGCGTAATTAGGATGAGAGGTGCCATAGGGGGACTATTAAACTGCTTCCCTTTATTACCTCGCTTTGAAATACCGAAATGTATGTGGCAGAGTAACTGTTCAACGGGGATCGAGCGCCTCCCCTGTTCCTCTCTAGTTAAGAAAGTAATTAAGATGTCTGTTTATGATATAATGCTAATCTAGAGGTAATCAGGGTACATTTACGAGGGGCTAGGTACACTACATTTTACGTGCACCATTTCATGGATTCTTGGCAGCTCAGTGTACCGATAGCCGTGGATGGCATAGAAGCTTCTCATGTTGCAGTCAATAACGCGAAGCCTCTGCGAGGAGAAGAATTGGCTGGTAATAACCTTGACCTTGGCTTTCTCCGCACACATCCCTGTGATGTACACGTCCTCCAGCCAGAAGTGGGTCACCTCGTGCGTTGCCGCGTAAATGCGCAGCGCGCTTTTCGTGTTCATCGCGTAGGCGGGGCCGGCGACGAAAGGCGGGTAGTTGGTCCCGTTGAACTCTGACATCGAAGTGTACCACTTTGAATTCCTGTTCCGGTGGGGTCTTTTGTTCAACACCAGACCGCCAAATATGAAATCGTCGTTTCGGAAGGTCCATGACGTCATGCCTTTTAGAGAGACCACTAGCCATGGCACGTTGACATATACGTCATCGTCCGCCTTCAGAACAAACTGACTGTCAGGACAGTACGTGCTGACCCACTTTAGCATGGACACTGATTTCAAGCTGAGTCTCTTGTAATGCTCCAGGAAATCGACCTGTAAGATGTCCCCAAATTTCGCCGCTTCATCTTCCACCAGGTACTGTGTGCTATAACTAGAATCGGAAAATCCCACAATAAACACAAGTACGGAAGTCTTGCGTTGCTGAAGCGCGTAGCTCCCCCAGGTTTTTCGAATGAAGTGTCTGGTGTTGAAGTTTTCCACGTGGCTGAAGACGAAGATGACCATCGTGATGTTGCGTCCACTGCAGGTGGAGTTGGGTAGAATGGTGAATGGGAGCGAGTGCGGGTCAATGGGGTTTCCTCCCACATTTGGAGGGGCCCTGTATTGTTTGAGAATTGACCGGGGATCACGTGATCTCCCCACCCCATCGTCGTAGGTTTCCTCAACGAGAAATTGGCTTAGTACTGTGTATGCTGCAAATATGGCTACAAATTTCCATAACATGAAAGCTGAAGACAGTCTCCTGAGCGGATTTCTAGATGTGAACAATTAAAAGAAAGATATTATTGGTATAGTTAGATGTAAGTCTCTGCTAATAGCTTTGCATAACTAAAGAAGTCTCTCGATTATCCAAACAATGCGTTTATCAGCACTTTTGACTATCTGGCCAAAGATAATTTTTTTTTGGGGAAAAAAAGGTGTAACGCAATATAAGGGTTAATGTATAATGATGAGCAGAGCTGGTCTTACGTCTTTTTGGGTAATTTTGGGCCCTAAGGGAAGATACATTTAGGGCTCTAAAGAAAGGTACATTAGGGTACCATAGCAAAAGTAATTTTGAGGACCCTAGGAAAAGTTAAATCAATTGAACTGCATGAGAATTATATTATGGGCCCCTTAGCAAAAACAATTTTAAGGGCCGCCGCTAGCAAATATTGAGACACCTGTATTTTTTTCAGTTTTTTTTTCAACACTGGGGCCTTCTGTGATGTCCCACGTTGTTATATCATTCTAGCTCCGGGGGGGGGAGCTCTTATTATTGTTCAATTTAATCTTCCTTGTGCTTAAGGCTAACGTAATAAAACAACAACAATAATAGTGGCGTCATAAAAATTAAATATCATAAACATTACATAATACTAGCTGTACCCTGCACATCCCCATAGCCAAGGGGGGGCACTGCGGGACCGTGCCCCCCGCTGGGTGTGGAGTGCCCCCCGCTTAAAAAAGAAGAAAAAGAGGAAAAAAAAAGTAAAGGTGCCCCCTTGCTGGGTATTGGTGCCTCCCTGCTTACTTTAACCTGGCTACGGGCTTGACCCTGCAGAACCTTTGGATAGAGTTATATTCCCTTTGGTTTGATCAGAAGGCTATGTTACTTTTTGTTTCGGGCAGATCCGATTTTTTTCATGATTTTCATTACTATTGTTTACGTTTGACGATTTTAAACTGGAATACTGTTGTATTAATTCTTTACTTTCGATTTAACGCACAACCCACACCGCTATTATTTATATAGAAGCTACTTAATAAACAAAAAAAATCTTGTGCAAAGGTACACAAGCTGTGCGACTCTATAGCAAACGTTCCTGTTTGATCTGAAATTAATACCATAACAGTGAGTAAGATTTTTTTTTAATTGATTGTCACATCTTTAAAAAACAGCATTTTTCTTTATTTGTTTCTTTTTTTTTTAATGTTTTTAAGTACTCATACTTTGATCTGTTAAACTTTTTTTTTACAAAATTATTCGCGTTATAAATGACCTTTTCTTTTGTTTGGCATCTGTGGAAAAAATGTGAACATTGACTGCTTCGTTATCTTTAAAGAGTTGTCGTAAAACGAAGTGAAGAAATCTTACCTTCTAGAGAATGCTACCATTGTCTGATCGGCAGTGTAGGCCTACATGTCACTGATATTGCCATGTTCCTACTTGTTTATCAGACGTCATACTCAGCATCATTTTAAACAGGGGAAAACTGTTTCTTTAAAAAGTTCGTTTTTAAAGCGATGCTTTTAAAAGTGTTAATATGGATCGATCTCTTTTTTTCCCCCTTCATAAATAGCAGCAACATCTGTTGAGTTATCGATTTCAATAATTTAATGTGAATGCTAATTTAGTCTTGTATGGGGGGAAACTTGCCAGATTTCGATCAAAACAGGCGACAAAATTATACACTATTCACAAATAATGGTTAAGAAACGAGGTCTACATTAGATCCTAAATTTAGTCAAAAGCGTTCGGACCAAAATCATATTTACGAATGGCTGATAAATGTTACATTAATACATCCTAACGTCATAATTCTTAAAATTTTGAACAGCTGCCGGGTGAATTTTACCCGCGGGCCGGTTTTTTTGCCCACCTCTGATATAAATAAATATATATATATATAAACTAATACAGTTTCAAAAAGTCTAAGTTTCAGTGCCTTCAACTATCAACACACCATTTTATCTATGCTCAAATTGGCTTCAGTATCTGTTTAACTATGTATTTGTCTATATTTCGATCTATCTACAAGTAACTATCAAATGAAAGTGAAATATCCGTCAATATTCTATATATGACTTAAAATTTCTTAATTAATCAACCAACCTATGTATCTTCTAGTTTGTCTATCTATATGTACCAATCTATTAAATCTATATCAATCAATTAATATGTCTTTTTTCTATTAATAAAATCAATCAATCTATCCCTATATCTAATTATTCTAATTCTTGAATATGTCAGTCTGTCCGTATGTTTAGCTCGCTGCATTGTCTGTCTATTTATATGTATCAATCTATTAACTCTCTATCAATCAATTAATATGACTACTTTCTATTCATTAATCAATAAATCTATGCCTCCTCTAGCCTGTTTATCTATATGTATTAATTGATCTATCAAATCTCTATCAATCAATTAATATGTCTACTTTCTATTAATAAAATGAATTCGATCTATCCCTATATCTAATTAGTCTAATTCATGAACATGTCAGCCAGTCCATATGCATAGCTGCATTGTCTGCCTATGCACCATTCCACCCTTTCCCCACACCAGTCTGTCATAACACGTACCATTATCTGAAAACTATCTGAATCCCATTCAAGTAAACTGTAACAAATTTTATATGTGTACTACCAAGTAAACTGTAACAAATATTGTGTACACCCCCCTCCCCCCTCTACTTTATTTAAATCAGCTTAAAATTTAATCCGACGTTATTTGTCATGACCCCCCCCTCCCCCAACGTTCTGCCGCTCAACATACTGTGCTGCTGTACACGAGTCTATAAATAATTTGAAAGAGATTTAACCCCCCCCCCCCTCAACACTCTTTCTCTCTCTTCCTTCCATATTCGCTTTTGATTGTTGAGCTTACTGAATATGCCCTATGCTTTCTGAAACGATCGACCCTTGACCTTGGCAAGAATATTATTGAAATTTTTTTAATCTGTTCTGTGTCACTAGTAGCCTCTAGTGTTGTTTTCGTTGACGAAAACTAAAACTAAAATTAGCAGCAAGACTAAAACTAGACGAAAACTGAAATTATTACAGAAAAAACGAAATAAAAACTGAAACTAAAATATAGTGTTGCTTTCGTTCACGAAAACTAAAACCTTCGTTAACGAAAATGTTGACTTTTCGTCAACGAGAACTGAAACTAAAACTAAAATTAGAAGCAAGACTAAATCTAGACGAAAACTAAAATTATAACAGAAAAAACGAAATAAAAACTAAAACTAAAATATGACCTGGGACTAAAATAACACTAGTAGCCTTCCTTCCCAAAACTATTTCAAAAGTTGACGAGTGTCCCTCTCTAGCGTTCAATGGAGCGTGTCCCCTCTCGTAATTGGACCAAATTATTTGTTTTCAAACAGGAGCGTTCTTAGTATTCTATTTGTGAGGAGGCCCTAAGTAGTTATTTTTAAAGATAAGTGTGGGCCCTAAGTAGTTACCTTTGAAGATATGTGAGGCCCCAAGTAGTTTCCTTTGAAGATATGTGAGGCCCCAAGTAGTTACTTTTAGAGATATATGTGAGGCCCCAAGCAGTTACTTTTAGAGATATTTGAGGCCCTAAGTAGTTACCTTTGAAGATATGTGAGGCCCCAAGCAGTTACTTTTAGAGATACGTGCGGCCCCAAGCAGTTACCTTTGAAGATACGTGAGGCCCCACGTAGTTACCTTTGAAGATATGTGAGGCCCCAAGCAGTTACTTTTAGAGATATATGTGAGGCCCTAAGTAGTTACTGTTAGAGATAATTAGATGTCCGAGTTCCTAAGTACCGGTTGGGGGCACAAAGATTATACAATTTGACATTGATTTCTACAGGAAGGGGTCTCTTTCGGGGTCGTCTAGTAATGCCTAGTTTACTTATGCAAGCAACAGCTTTTGTAGTGTACTGTTTGTCACGATGTAAAAGTACAGCAGCAAAAAAAACAAAAAACAAATGCATTTGATATTAAGTGCACACTGTAAAATCATGTATTTTTTCTATAAGGTTAAGTTTGTTTATTCATACATTCTTCTCTCTCTCTCTCTCTTTCTCTCTCTCTCTCTCTCTCTCTCTCTCTCTCTCTCTCTATATATATATATATATATATATATATATAACAGTTGTTAGTAAATAGAGGACAAGAAATCTACAATAGTCTCTCTTTTTCACACACATACATTCAGACAAACTTGAAAAAAAGCAGCAAAGGCAAATCTTTCTGGACTATCAATCTATCTATCTATCTATATATATATATGTTACCGGCAAAGTGTGAAATCCGGCATTCTATAGAATGCCTAGGCAATGTATAGAATGCCTGAATTTTTCAGGCAAAGTATGAAATACATGGTATTTTATACTTTGCCTAGGCATTCTATGAAATGCCGAGTTCCCGTTCGGCAAAGTATGTAATTGGCCTTGTTAGGAACTAGAGTAGATTTAGAGACAGACAATCCCCTTCGATGTTGTAAGATAAGAAGATATATCAGAAGTAGGAGTAATCAGAGGCGCCGAGAGCCAACTAGGGCCCCAGGGCAGGACATCATATATGTGTGTGTTTATAAATTATCTATCGATGTACTTTTAAAGTTTTACTGTTGATTTGTTTCGCTTCATATCTTATTGTTTCTTTTATCTCTCCGGAAGTAGAAATTTACTTTTTAAGCTTTTCATCCCCTTGCATATTGTGGTTTGAATGTAGACTTCATCTATTTGCTCTATAAGTATATATATATATATATATATTTTTTTTTTTCCTTCTTAAATGAATTTTTTTTGGATTATATTTAGTTATATTTCTTGTTATAATTCACTTTTCTTATCCGGCATAGCTTGCAGGAAGTAAATCCTGACATTTCCCTATGATATGCTGCCATAAAAATACAATAACACTGATTTATTTAATCAATCGCTTTTATTGGGAAATGTTTTTTTATAAATGTTTCTTATATACTGTATATGCGGTATAAAAACGTAATTTGAGGGGGGGATTTACAATTCAAAAAAAATACATACACGTATTTCATTTTTCAGGGTGGTTTTAAGTCACATAAAGTCGCCAGGCCTCGACGAGCCACAAACAGTGGCGGACTTATGTTAGTTGAGGCCCATGGTTGCAGAAAGAAATGTTGGGCCTTCAGAAAAAGACAAACTGTCGTGTATTAGTTTTTGAGTTGCGCAGCAGAATATCTGCCGTCAGAATATTATTATATGTGGGTGTGAGAGCTGTGTTGGGTCAGTTAGCGTGTTTGAATGGCTTGGCGTGGATTTTGATCGTGACAAGGGTGGAAGATCAAAGTCGTGAATGGAGAGTGACCGGAGTGACCAGTATGACCAGTGGAGCATGGCGTTATTTGGTTGAGGAGACCAGGGGTTAGGTGGGAAGGTGGTTGTAGGGGAACGTGGAGAAGGGAGTTAAGCGGACAGTAAAGAGTTTATCGTAGGGGGACAGGTGGTAGTTCACGAGTGTAAAAGTTGGGCCGTTGGTGACTGTACTTTTTGTCTGGATTTGTTATTTTGTCATCATTCCTTTTTTTTTATAGATTTGATGGATTAAACTTATATTATTTCGTTTAGATGAATACATTGTTCCTATTACTGATTGGATATTTGAAGTGTTTGCTGTTGTGTATTAACGAGTGTTTTCCAAAGTGTCATTTGGTGCGTGGTGTTCAAGAGGCAGTTGGGATGTTGATCTTAAAGAATGCGGACATATTAGGAAGTATTAACGAAGGAGATAAACTAGAGGTCCAACAAGATCCTGTACACAACAAAACATGTCTTAGATTTAAAAGTGGGCAATATGGGACCCTAAATGTTTGGCGAGACCGTTTCAACCGTCCTTAAATCAGCCTCCGTCTACAAACTCGAAATAGTTTAAGAGTAGTGGGCTTAAGATTAGTGGGTTTGGGAGTATGGGTGTTTCAAGAGTATGGGGGGTTCAAGAGTAGGGGGTTTCAAGAGTATGGGGTTCAAGAGTAGGGGTTTCAAGAGTAGGGGTTCAAAAGTAGGGGTTCAAGAGTAGGGGGTTTCACAAGTATGGAGGTTCAAGAGTAGGGAGGTTCAAGAGGAAAAGATGACAACAGGCTGTGAGTCAAGATGAAGATGTCCAAGTGAGCTATTGTCATATTTATTTAGATATTTGGCATTAACATCTAATATCTGGACTTAAAAAGGGCCCCATATCTCAAGTAGTTAGAACCTTATCAGGTCTAAATCCGGCCCTGCTTATATTTATTGATATTTATTTATATTAATTAATATATATATATATATCTACTACTTTCTGCAGCGGAGACAAAATGTCGCAGGGTAGGTGGACGAAATTGGCGTACGTCATCATTACTCTGGCCAGCATTACCATTATCATCAATCTAATCGTGTACAAGTTCTCAAGCCTTATCGTCATCGCCAGCAGGAATTTTTCCAGCTTCGTCCTCATCGCTGACTTTTTGAGCGGCTCGGACCCTGACAACAGAAGCGATCTCGACGAACCTGCCACAAACCGTCTCTGGAGAATGTTTCGAATCTCTCGGCCCGCGCCGGAGGGCTCCGCGGAGCCATACGTCTTCAAATACGTGGTGGAGCCGAGAGTCAACTGCTCCGGAGCCACGATAGTCATCTGCGTGGCCGTCAGCCGGAGCAACTCCCACGGGAGGGATACGATCAGATGGACCTGGGGAAGTTACGCGAATGACGCGGTCAACAATGCCACGGTTATTTTCTTCCTGGGCTCGCAGGATCCATCGAGAAACGAGTCCGAAGTGACCCAGCGCTTGATAGACAAAGAGTCAGACATTTACGGCGACATCCTCCAGGAGGACTACGTCGACCACTACAACAACCTGAGCCTGAAGTCCGTCTCTATACTCAGGTACGTCAGCCAGCAGTGCGCCACCAGCCAGTTCCTGCTCAAGTCTGACGACGACATCTACGTCAATGTCCCGCTGCTCGTGAAGACGTTGAAGGAACTCTCCGCGGAAAGAAACCAGCAACCCTTCATCTTGGGTCACGCCTTCCACGGTGCCCGCCCCATCAGGAGCAACGCCTCCAAATGGTACACGCCGCATTCGATGTTCAACGCGAGCGTCTATCCATCGTACACTTCCGGAACGGCGTACGCCATGACGACTTCCGCCGCCGGGCTGCTGTACCGGGCGTCCCGGCATGTCCCCGTGTTCTGGCTGGAGGACGTGTACATCACCGGACTCTGCGCCAGGAAGGCCAACGTCTCCCTGGTCCACAGCAACAAATTTAACTACCTCAGGCCCGAACCCAAGGGCTGTACGTTCAGGTCTCGAATCACTGGCCACAGATTCAATACGACGGATATTTTCATCATACACAAGGAACTTTACGATAATAAAACAAAATGTACATGATTAAAAAAAAAGTGAAAGATGTTCGAATTGAAATTTTTTTTTAAAACAAAAATTAGGCCCATATATGTTTATTAGGGACTTTCCATATATTTCATCTCGCAAGAAGATAGTCAGTCCTATTATGTTATAATGTATGATAAAGGATGATATTGGAGATGTATGATAAGGAGTGGTGATTGTAAAATTTATGTTACAAAATTATTAAAAAAAATAATAATTTGCGCTGATTAATGTAAAAACTATTGTAGATGGTGCTGATGTAGTCTTTGTCGTGTAATTGGGCAGAGGGAATTTTCGAATTTTGTTATATTAGAATGCTGTTATAATGGCCTGTTTGGGGGGGGGGAGTGGAAGGATAATACTTAATATAGTTGTGCTTTTAAAAAAAAATTAAAAAAAAAAAGTATCTTTTAAAACAATTAAATGACACATATATGAGTAGAAAGTAACCCCCAGTCCACAAATTGGTTCATTCTTTATGACTCAATATTGAAACGACACTTGAAACGAGTTCTTAAGCGGAAGTTGATTGTATTCAGCTAATGTTTTTGTTCAAGCTATTTGAAGCTTCAAATTATTTGCTAATTTATTATGAAACAACACACCTATATTTGGATTACAATTAAAACGTATTTTGTGATTTTGTCAATGTATAATTATAGACGAAACCTGAAAAAAAAAATGAAATGTATTTGATTAAATCTTTATTTTGACGAAAGGGAATGAAAATTTAGCATGGAAATAGTATAATGTGAACTATATCTCATCTCAATATTTGAGTAAGTAAATTGAGTTGAATTATTTTAGCCATTTTAAAACCTTTTTTTTTTTTAAAAAAAAAATAAAAAAAAATTATTTTATTATCTTTCTTTGTAAAATTACACAAAGCTTATATCCGAGCTTTTTTTTTTTAAAGTCCGCATTTTTAGTAAGACTCACATGCTGGGCGTAGTGCGCTCCAGCCCCGTAGCGTGAAAATTTTACAGGAGGGGGGCCAGGCATTCTACAGCAGGGGCCTGGCAATAGCGGGTGGGGGGCAAGGTAATACATTTTACTAAGAAGAGCAGGGGGGCTAGACAAAACGCAGGGGGGCGCCCCCCCCCCTCGCACGCTACGGGCCTGGTACGCTCACCACACAATCCTTTTATATGACGAGGTTACAGAAACAGATGAATTCTACAATTCATCTGCCCTGATGGCACGTTAGGGTTGTAAAGGAAATTTACTACTTTACGTTCTAGTAAAACCTGGATTTATTGAAACTTTTGTAAAGATCTCTTGACCGATTTGTTTTTCTTTCGCTAACTGAAGACTGACAAATGTATTGTGATGAATAAAGTCAATGTCCATGAACAAGGTCAGTGAGCTCAATTCTCAGAAAGCCTGATAACTTAGTGATAACAAATATTTAACTCGTTCCTAGATATAATCCATAAAACACTTTAAGGCGTTCAGCATCTCTTCAAAAAGATCAAAGTACATTTTTTGTGTCTTCATAACCGTAAAATGGCAGGAGCACAGAAAAAAAGGAAGTAATAAAATACGAGCACATTCTAATCGAATGTAGATTTATTGTGTGCGATATCCTATCCACCCGGCCAGTGGCGTAGAAAGGGTGGTGTGAGAACACAGGGCGCCGAACTAAGAAAAGGGCGCCGAAAGAGCGCTGTTAAATGTTTTTGCACTTTTTTTTAGATTGGAAGGATGGCCATAAAAATGTTGCTCGTACAAACAGGGCGTCGAAATTGTAGCTCGTTCAAACAGGGCGCCTAAAATGTAATGTTACTTAATTAATAAGAG
Source organism: Bulinus truncatus (assembly GCA_021962125.1). NCBI lineage: Eukaryota > Metazoa > Mollusca > Gastropoda > Planorbidae > Bulinus > Bulinus truncatus. The sequence continues at coordinate 496,690 of JAGDYQ010000121.1, forward strand.
TAATCATATATTGTAAATAAATAATCTACATATATGAATATTCCCATAAGCTCCAACATATTCACATAAGCTCCCACATATTCCCATAAGCTCCCACATATTCCCATAAACTCCCACATATTCCCATAAGCTCCCACATATTCCCATACGCTCCCACATATTCCGCTCCCACATATTTCCATAAGCTCCAACATATTCCCATAAGCTCCCACATATTCCGCTCCCACATATTCCCATAAGCTCCCACATATTCCGCTCCCACATATTCCCATAAGCTTCCACATATTCCCATAAGCTTCCACATATTCCCATATGCTCCCACATATTCCCATAAGCTCCCACATATTCCGATACGCTCCCACATATTCCGCTCCCACATATTCCCATAAGCTCACACATATTCCGCTCCCACATATTCCCATAAGCTCCCACATATTCCCATACGCTACCACATATTCCGCTCCCACTATTCCCATAAGCTCCCAATATTCCGCTCCAACATATTCCCATAAGCTCCCACATATTCCGCTCCCACATATTCCCATACGCTCCCACATATTCCGCTCCCACATATTCCCAGAAGCTCCAACATATTACGCTCCCACATATTTCCATAAGCTCCCATATATTCCGCTCCAACATATTCAAAGAAGCTACAACATATTCCGCTCCCACATATTCCCATAAGCTCCCACATATTCCAATAAGCTCCCACATATTCACATAAGCTCCCACATATTCACATAAGCTCCCACATATTTCCATAAGCTCCCACATATTCCCATAAGCTCCCACATATTTCCATAAGCTTCCACATATTCCCATTAGCTCCCACATATTCCCATAAGCTCCCACATATTCCCATAAGCTCCCACATATTTCCATAAGCTTCCACATATTCCCATTTGCTCCCACATATTCCCATAAGCTCCCACATATTCCCATAAGCTCCCACATTTTCCCATATGCTCCCTCATATTCCCATAAGCTCCCACATATTCACATAAGCTCCCACCTATTCCCATAAGCTCTCACATGATTTCATCAGCTCTCAAGATTCCCATAATTTCCCACATATTCCCATAAGCTCCCACATATTCCCATAAGCTCCCACATATTTCCATAAGCTCCCACATATTCCCATAAGCTCCCACATATTTCCATAAGCTTCCACATATTCTCATTAGCTCCCACATATTCCCATAAGCTCCCACATATTCCTATAAGCTCCCACATATTTCCATAAGCTTCCACATATTCCCATTTGCTCCCACATATTCCCATAAGCTCCCACATAATCCCATAAGCTCCCACATTTTCCCATATGCTCCCTCATATTCCCATAAGCTCCCACATACTCCCATAAGCTCCCACATATTCCCATAAGCTCCCACATATTTCCATAAGCTTCCACATATTCTCATTAGCTCCCACATATTCCCATAAGCTCCCACATATTCCCATAAGCTCCCACATATTTCCATAAGCTTCCACATATTCCCATTTGCTCCCACATACTCCCATAAGCTCCCAGATATTCCCACAAGCTCCCACATATTCCCATAAGCTCCCACATATTCCCATAAGCTCCCACATATTCCCATCTTCCCAGTCTTTTAAACATAAAAGTAATCACAAATTGTAAATTAAAAAATCTATAGATACTTAAAACATAAGAATAATCACAAATTGTACAAGGCGCTACAATAGCTATCTCTGGCTTTGCATCTAGATTTCTTTTTTTTTTTGTATCTCTTTCTCTCGCTCAATGTTTCTGCCTGTCTGTCTGTTAAAAATGTAAATATTCAATATGTATTTAAAGTGAGATGTTCTATGACGAGTTTACAACAGCAACATGTGTCTCAAAATGAAAATAGCAACACGTGTCTCAAAGTGAACATTGCGACATGTGTTGTGTCTCAAAATGAACATTGCAACATGTGTCTCAAAATGAAAGTAGCCACACGTGTCTCAAAATGAAAAATGCAACACGTGTCTCAACCTGAAAATTGCAACATGTGTCTCAAAATGAAAATCGATAACATCGTGGTCGCAGTGGGTTACCTAGTTCTGTCTCTTCACAGTTGTATTGTTATCTCAGGTATAGTTTGTTTTTACAAATTAATATGTTTTTTTGTAACATGTAGGCCTACATCTTTGACATTATTTGCAATCTGTGACGAAAAATAAATGATCTTAAGTAAAAATTATCAACACATCAGTACACAGAATCAATCAATGTTTGTATTTTTAATTATCGATTATCTATGTATGAAATCTATCAATCTATCGAGCAATCTATCAATCAATCTAAAGAGCTATCTATCAATTAATTATTTTTTCTATCTTTTTATCTATCTATCTATCTATCTATCTATCTATCTATCTATCTATCTATCTATCTATCTATCTATCTATCTATCTATCTATCTATCTATCTATCTATCTATCTATCTATCTATCTATCTATCTATCTGTCTGTCTGTCTGTCTGTCTGTCAATCTATCTATCTATCTATCTATCTATCTATCTATCTATCTATCTATCTATCTATCTATCTATCTGTCTATCTGTCTGTCTGTCTGTCTGTCTGTCAATCTATCTATCTATCTATCTATCTATCTATCTATCTATCTATCTATCTATCTATCTATCTATCTAACTCTATCTCTATATCTATATATGTGTGTGTTTGTGTGTGTAATTTAACTATGCAATGCATTTTTAATATTTGACAGACGGAGCATCACGATGTGAGCCAGCAGAAATAGGTAAGCGTTATATCCTTTCGGCCAACTGGACCTTGCTCTCGGCGGAGTCCAGCAAGGTCGGAGTGACCTGGCGGAAGGACAACAAGCTGGTGGCGTCCTGCACCTCCACCAACGACTGCAGAGACTACGCCCCTGACCGGACCAGCCTATCGTACAGCAGAGTGTCCGAGATAACAGTGACCTCAAGTATCACATTACTCAATGTGTCACAGAGGCTGCAGGGGGTGTGGACGTTGACGTATCTGGGAGTTGAGAGTATAGGGTCAGCCCCATTGAAAACCTGCCACCTGCATGTGTTTAGTGAGTACAGTAACGTTCTATACATATAGTATTGGTGTGCCCTGACCTACGCCCCCCCAGGAGAGGCGTCAAGGAGAGAAGATGGGTTAACCTTTCCTCAAACATTGATTTTTTTTACATAAGAGTAATCACAAATTGTAAATACATAACAGTGGCGTACCTGGGGGGGGGGCGGTGGGTGCGGTTCGAACCGGGCGGCACTTTTTATTACTTTTTAGGGGGGAGCGGCAAAAATGTATAGATTTAATTGAAATACCTAAATGAGAGGGCGGCAAAATCGTCTTCCGCCCTTGGCGGCCGATACCCACGCTACGCCGCTGATACATAATCAACGAATTAAGAAATATACATACAATTAAAATTGTAAAGAACTGTTTACTAACTATATGTCTCCCAGCCCGTAGGGTGCGGGGGGGTTGAGACCCGGGCGGGGGGGCCGGACCACCCTGCGTTTTGTCTGGCCCCCTCTGCTTGTTTGCTCTACTTAGTAACATATTTCCTCCCCCCCCCCCCGCCCAGTATTGCCTGGCCCATGCTGTAGAATTTTCACGCTACAGGGCTGTATGTCACCTTAATGGTTTATTAACATATGCAGCTAGAGAAATAGAGAAACAATTTTTTGCAAGTTATGGTTGAGAATATTATAAAGCATTCATTTTGTTTTTTGTTCGAAAGTTCCGTTCTTCATCACTGTGTCTAATATTTCTTTTAATTAGGTTGTTGTGGTCAAGTGCAGTGCCAGAGAAAATTGTTTAAAGATGGCCTCAATATTACATGCAGTACCAAGTTAGTTTACCCACAAATTAACTGCAAGTTTCAAACGACCTTCGACGGTGTAAGCTTACTAATACTTCAAATGTAGAGCACTTAACTAAGTAAAGATTATAATAATCTTTCAAATGTAGAGCACTGTACTAAGTAAAGATTATAAAAAACACTTCAAATGTAGAACACTTAACTAAGTAAAGATTATGATAATATTTCAAATGTAGAACACTTAACTAAGTAAAGATTATGATAATACTTCAAATGTAGTGCACCGTACTAAGTAAAGAAGATTGTAATTATTGCTTTACAAACTCGCACGTCAGTGACTTATTAACCAGATGGGCTGTCCACCCAGGGTCAGAGCTTTATTTTGCCGCTGCCCGCTGTTAAGAAGGCTGAGGCTAGGGACCGAATCTAAAGTACTCAAGTACTTTTTGACATTAAATGGGGGAGGGGCATTTTTAGAGTCCGACCCGGGGCGATGCAAGAGCTAGTTAGACATATTTATAAATAGTCTGTCAATCATCAATCGATCTAACATCTGATTTTTTCACTTTCATGTGTCTTTCTGTCTTCCTGTCTGTCTGTTTATTATAGAAATGAACCATGAAAACACGAACTGTTTAAATCACTGTAACAAGTAAGACCATAGAGTGACCAAGTTTGTCAATTGTAAATTAAATCATCTATTTATGTAATCTATGAATCTAAATAAATCATATCTATATATCTAATGCATCTATCACTCAATCGATCATTCTAACTGTGAATCAATCTATTAGACTTTCTAACCATTCAGTACAATAGACCTGTATACGCTACAACATATGATCACGCTGAGATCTTAGTGGCTGAGCGTGACAGGTACTACGCATCCAGCTGTACACTGCACGTGAACATTACCAGCTTAACCATAGCTCAACATTCCGTTAATGTTACATTGTACCCAAATATGACAGGCACTGACAGGGACTCATGGTACGGAAAAGAAATATCCATGTACGTCAATATAGGTAAGAACACAAAAAAATGTTTACTGAATAATATTAGCATTCGACAGGACAAATTGTGTGTGGTCCCTGTGGTCTTGTCAATCAATAAGGTCGAATATTAGGTCGCAACAAGTAGTATCTATCTATCTATCTATCTATCTATCTATCTATCTATCTATCTATCTATCTATCTATGAGAGCTTATGTGAATATGTGGAAGTTTATGGGAATATATGGGAGCTCATGGGAATATGCGGGAAGTTATGTGAATTTGCGGGAGCTTATGGGAATATGCGGGAGTTTATGGGAATATGCAGGATATTATAGGAATATGTGTGAGAGACAGAGAGAGAGATAGAAATAGACATAGAGAGAGATAAAGAGAGAGGGAGAGATGGGGAGCTTATGGGAATATGTGAAAGAAAGAGAGAGAGAAAGAGAGATAGAGATAGAGAGAGCTTATGGTAATATGTGGGAGCTAATGGGAATATGCGGGAGCCTATGGGAATACTTGGAAGCTTTTGGGAATATGTGGGAGCTTATGGGAATATGTGGGAGCATATTGGAATTAGTGGTAGCTTATGGGAACGTGTGGGAGCTTATGGGAATTTGTGAGGGCTTATGGGAATATTTTCGATCTTATGGGAATATGCGGGAGTTTATGGGAATATGCGGGAGTTTATGGCAATATGCGGGAGCGTATAGGAATATCTGAGAAAGAGAGAGAGATAGATAAAGATAGGTAGAGAGTTTTATGGGAATATGTGAGAGCTTGTGGGAATATGTGGGCCTTATGGAAACATTTGGGAGCTTATGGGAATATTTGGGAGCAGATGGTAATATGCGGTAATTTATAGGAATATGCGGGAGCTAATGGGAATATGCTGGAGCTTTTGGGAATATGCGGGAGCTAATGAGGATATGTGAGAGAGAGAGATAGAGAGAGAGATAGAGAGAGAGACAGAGAGGCAGAGAGCTTATGGGAATATGTGGGAGCTTATGGGAATATGCGGACGCTTATGGGAAAATGTTGGAGCTTTTGGGAACATGAAGGAGCTTATGGGCATAAGTGGGATCTTATGTGATATATGGCAGCATATGGGAACATATGGGAGCTTATGGGAATAAGTGAGATGTAAATATATATATATATATATATATATACAGAGAGGGAGAGAGAGAGACAGAGAAGGAGAGAGAGCGTAATATGTTGAAAGAGAGAGAGAATGGGAATATTGGGAGCTTAAGATAATATGTTGGAGCTAATGGGAATACGTGGGAGCTTATGGAAATATGTAGGAGGTTATGGAAATATGTAGGAGCTTAAGGGAATATAAGGAGCAAATGGGAATATGTAGGAGCTTATTGGAATATACGGGAAATTATTGGAATATGTGGGAGCTTATGGGAATATGTGGGAGCTTATGGGAATATGTAGGAGCTAATGGGAATATGTGGGAGCTTATGGGAATATGTAGGAGCTTATGGAAATATTAGGAGCTTATGGGAATCTGTAGGAGATTATGGGAATATGTAGGAGCTTATGGGTATATAAGAAGCTTATGGGAACATGTAGGAGCTTATGGGAATATGAGGAGCTTATGTGAATATGAAGGAGCTTATGGGAATAATATGAGCTTATGGGAATTTGTAGGAGCTTATGGGAATATTAG
>JAGDYQ010000121.1:508193-661292 GCA_021962125.1 Bulinus truncatus
ACTTCAGCGCAGATCACGTCCAGTCAGGTCTAATTATGATTTCAAGTGTTTTTTTTTTTCAATATTAAGTCTTGTTAAATAGTTTATGCTGTGGCTGTTTACAGTTGTTTATTCTGTGGTTATTTATAGTTGTTTATGCTGTGGCTATTTACAGCTGCATATGTTGTGGATATTTACAGTTGTTTACGCTGTGGATATTTACATTTCTTTATGCTATGGTTGTTTACAGTTATTTAAACTGTATGAAAAAACACTAATTTGGACCTCGTTGTATCTCATGCGAGGCTATCCGAGAAATAGATACAACCGTGGCTCATACAATGAGCTAGACGGACATGATAAACTACACGAGTGACCCCCGCCCCCCCCTCCAGCATCCTATAAGGGGCCACCTACCAGAGTCCGAAACACATAGTATATAAATAGTATCATACTATATATGAACGTAACCTAAAAGATGGAGTTTAAATGAAGAATTTCAAAATGACTGCTCTCTAGTGTTTAAGTAGTTTTAAAATGTAAAAAAAAAAATCGAACTAAATACTTGAGGGCATCGGCGTATTCATGGGGGGAAGGGGGGCATTTGCTCCCCCCCCCCTTACATTTAAAAAAAATGTCATAAAGTTGTTATTTGCCACCCTTCTGGAAAATTCCTAGCGACGCCCATGCTTGAAGGTATATCTATCTATCTATCTATCTATCTATCTATCTATCTATCTATCTATCTATCTATCTATCTATCTATCTATCTATCTATCTATCTATCTATCTATCTATCTATCTATCTATCTATCTATCTATCTATCTATCTATCTATCTATCTATCTATCTCTCACCTATAATTAATGTTTGTGGATACATTGTGATAGTCCATCCAAAGCATCCTAATAAATACTCTTGAGAATGTATTGCTTTTTTTTATTGATATTTATTTCAAACTGCTGACGCTGCATTGGTCGTAGAGGACCGTCATGGAGGTGACTTGAGTCGCTGGGGTTCAAACTAAGACTGGCTTACCTCTAAAAAAAAGTTCACTAAAGCCCCCCCCCCCCATTAGGACTAATATGGGCAGATGCTGTTCAAAATTAATCTATTTCAGTAGCCACGGCACAAGCCTATACTTCCCCCACCATATGTCAGGCACCCAGCTAAACTGGAAAAAAAAAATACCCCAAGGTTCGAACCCAATGCACATAGGTCAACAGTCAGGTGTTATTGAGTCACCAGTCCAGCAGAGGTTCGAGCAGTTTGTTTAATTATAAATGGAACAGTGACGAAATTGATGGGAAATGTCATGTTTGATGTTTGGTTTTTTTTTTTTATATACTTGTAACTATCACCATAACCCGGCGGTGCGCTGGAAGGCGTTGTTCCACTTTAAACATGACACATATACACAACTCTAATACCCGACACCTTCGGTGGGGCAGGAGTTGTCAGGATAAAGAAATCGATGAAAATTTATGACAGCTAATGCACATTTGATTCGTTAACAAATTAACACCCTAATCAGGGGCGAATCTAAACATCTGTTACGGGGGGGGGTGGAGGGGGAGGCAAAATTTTGACCCCGGGGGGGGGGGTAAACTGTTTTCATTGTTGAAAATTAGTCTTAGAACAAAAAATATTTTCAATAACTTAATGTTATCATACCTAAACTTGCGGGACCATGCCCCTGACCGTAATAAATGATACTAATTGAAAGTAAATGAATCAATTTTATCCGTCATTAATTACATTTAACCACCTCAAGACATAACTGTTTCCAAATAATTCGTTATTTTTTTTACCTATTGTTTTTTTCTCGTTGCTAACAATCAAATAACGAAGTTGACACACTTTACAATTTTATTTTATTTTTATTTTTACTTTAATGAGAATTGAGAATACGACTAATGGAGGTTTGATGGGTTGGGGGGGGGGGGTGATTTAATTCTATATTTACAAATGAAGCTGGATAAAAAAACTACTGATATTTATGTAGACTTGTGAGTAAGCGCAATAAGCAAAGAAATAATTAGGTGTAGTCGATTATTAAGAGCCAATGGGGTGTATTGAGACCAACATAGTAAGAGCCACTGGTGTGTCGAGATCAACACAGTAAGAGCCACGGGTGTGTCGAGACCAACATACTAAGAGCCACTGGTGTGTCGAGACCAACATATTACGAGCCACTGGTGTATCGAGACCAACATACTAAGAGCCACTGGTGTGTCGAGACCAACATACTAAGATCCACTGGTGTGTCGAGACCAACATACTAAGAGCCACTGGTGTGTCGAGACCAATATATTAAGAGCAAATGGGTGTAGAGACCAATATATTATGAGCCACTGGTGTGTCGAGACCAAATATTAAGAGCCACTTGTTGTAGAGACCAACACAGTAAGACCCACTTGTTGTAGATACCAACATTGTAAGAACCACTGGTGTGTAGAGACCAACACAGTAAGAGTCACTGGTGTGTCGAGACCAACATAGTAAGAGACACTGGTGTGTCGAAACCAACATACTAAGAGCCACTGGTGTGTCGAGACCAACATATTAAGAGCCACTGGTGTATCGAGACCAACAAACTAAGAGCCACTGGTTTGTCGAGACCAACATACTAAGATCCACTGGTGTGTCGAGACCAACATACTAAGAGCCACTGGTGTGTTGTGACCAACATACTAAGAGCCAATGGTGTGTCGAGACCAACATTTTAATAGCCACCGGTGTGTCGAGACCAGTATATTAAGAGCAAATGGGTGTAGAGACCAATATATTATGAGCCACTGGTGTGTCGAGACCAAATATTAAGAGCCACTTGTTGTAGAGATCAACACAGTAAGAGTCACTGGTGTGTCGAGACCAACATAGTAAGAGCCACTGGTGTGTCGAAACCAACATACTAAGAGCCACTGGTGTGTCGAGACCAACATATTAAGAGCCACTGGTGTGTCGAGACCAACATACTAAGAGCCACTGGTGTGTCGAGACCAACATATTAAGAGCCACTGGTGTATCGAGACCAACAAACTAAGAGCCACTGGTTTGTCGAGACCAACATACTAAGATCCACTGGTGTGTCGAGACCAACATACTAAGAGCCACTGGTGTGTTGTGACCAACATACTAAGAGCCAATGGTGTGTCGAGACCAACATTTTAATAGCCACCGGTGTGTCGAGACCAGTATATTAAGAGCCAATGGGTGTAGAGACCAATATATTAAGAGCCACTGGTGTGTCGAGACAAAATATTAAGAGCCACTTGTTGTAGAGACCAACACAGTAAGAGCCACTTGTTGTACAGACCAACATAGTAAGAGCCACTTTTTGTAGAGACCAACATAGTAATAGCCACCGGTGTGTCGAGACCAAATATTAAGAGCCACTTGTTGTAGAGACCAACACAGTAAGACCCACTTGTTGTAGATACCAACATTGTAAGAACCACTGGTGTGTAGAGACCAACATATTAAGAGCCAATGGTGTGTCGAGACCAACATACTAAGAGCCACTGGTGTGTCGAGACCAACATGCTAAGATCCACTGGTGTGTCGAGACCAACATATTAAGAGCCACTGGTGTGTCGAGACCAATATATTAAGAGCAAATGGGTGTAGAGACCAATATATTATGAGCCACTGGTGTGTCGAGACCAAATATTAAGAGCCACTTGTTGTAGAGACCAACACAGTAAGACCCACTTGTTGTAGATACCAACATTGTAAGAACCACTGGTGTGTAGAGACCAACACAGTAAGAGTCACTGGTGTGTCGAGACCAACATAGTAAGAGCCACTGGTGTGTCGAGACCAACATACTAAGAGCCACTGGTGTGTCGAGACCAACATATTAAGAGCCACTGGTGTATCGAGACCAACAAACTAAGAGCCACTGGTTTGTCGAGACCAACATACTAAGATCCACTGGTGTGTCGAGACCAACATACTAAGAGCCACTGGTGTGTTGTGACCAACATACTAAGAGCCAATGGTGTGTCGAGACCAACATTTTAATAGCCACCGGTGTGTCGAGACCAGTATATTAAGAGCCAATGGGTGTAGAGACCAATATATTAAGAGCCACTGGTGTGTCGAGACAAAATATTAAAATTCACTTGTTGTAGAGACCAACACAGTAAGAGCCACTTGTTGTACAGACCAACATAGTAAGAGCCACTTTTTGTAGAGACCAACATAGTAATAGCCACCGGTGTGTCGAGACCAAATATTAAGAGCCACTTGTTGTAGAGACCCACACAGTAAGACCCACTTGTTGTAGATACCAACATTGTAAGAACCACTGGTGTGTAGAGACCAACATATTAAGAGCCAATGGTGTGTCGAGACCAACATACTAAGAGCCACTGGTGTGTCGAGACCAACATGCTAAGATCCACTGGTGTGTCGAGACCAACATATTAAGAGCCACTGGTGTGTCGAGACCAATATATTAAGAGCAAATGGGTGTAGAGACCAATATATTATGAGCCACTGGTGTGTCGAGACCAAATATTAAGAGCCACTTGTTGTAGAGACCAACACAGTAAGACCCACTTGTTGTAGATACCAACATTGTAAGAACCACTGGTGTGTAGAGACCAACACAGTAAGAGTCACTGGTGTGTCGAGACCAACATAGTAAGAGCCACTGGTGTGTCGAGACCAACATACTAAGAGCCACTGGTGTGTCGAGACCAACATATTAAGAGCCACTGGTGTATCGAGACCAACAAACTAAGAGCCACTGGTTTGTCGAGACCAACATACTAAGATCCACTGGTGTGTCGAGACCAACATACTAAGAGCCACTGGTGTGTTGTGACCAACATACTAAGAGCCAATGGTGTGTCGAGACCAACATTTATATAGCCACCGGTGTGTCGAGACCAGTATATTAAGAGCCAATGGGTGTAGAGACCAATATATTAAGAGCCACTGGTGTGTCGAGACAAAATATTAAGAGCCACTTGTTGTAGAGACCAACACAGTAAGAGCCACTTGTTGTACAGACCAACATAGTAAGAGCCACTTTTTGTAGAGACCAACATAGTAATAGCCACCGGTGTGTCGAGACCAAATATTAAGAGCCACTTGTTGTAGAGACCAACACAGTAAGACCCACTTGTTGTAGATACCAACATTGTAAGAACCACTGGTGTGTAGAGACCAACATATTAAGAGCCAATGGTGTGTCGAGACCAACATAGTAAGAGCCACTGATGTGTCGAGACCAACATGCTAAGATCCACTGGTGTGTCGAGACCAACATATTAAGAGCCACTGGTGTGTCGAGACCAATATTTTAAGAGCAAATGGGTGTAGAGACCAATATATTATGAGCCACTGGTGTGTCGAGACCAAATATTAAGAGCCACTTGTTGTAGAGACTACAACAGTAAGACCCACTTGTTGTAGATACCAACATTGTAAGAACCACTGGTGTGTAGAGACCAACACAGTAAGAGTCACTGGTGTGTCGAGACCAACATAGTAAGAGCCACTGGTGTGTCGAGACCAACATACTAAGAGCCACTGGTGTGTCGAGACCAACATATTAAGAGCCACTGGTGTATCGAGACCAACAAACTAAGAGCCACTGGTTTGTCGAGACCAACATACTAAGATCCACTGGTGTGTCGAGACCAACATACTAAGAGCCACTGGTGTGTTGTGACCAACATACTAAGAGCCAATGGTGTGTCGAGACCAACATTTTAATAGCCACCGGTGTGTCGAGACCAGTATATTAAGAGCCAATGTGTGTAGAGACCAATATATTAAGAGCCACTGGTGTGTCGAGACAAAATATTAAGAGCCACTTGTTGTAGAGACCAACACAGTAAGAGCCACTTGTTGTACAGACCAACATAGTAAGAGCCACTTTTTGTAGAGACCAACATAGTAATAGCCACCGGTGTGTCGAGACCAAATATTAAGAGCCACTTGTTGTAGAGACCAACACAGTAAGACCCACTTGTTGTAGATACCAACATTGTAAGAACCACTGGTGTGTAGAGACCAACATATTAAGAGCCAATGGTGTGTCGAGACCAATATATTAAGAGCCAATGGTGTTTCGAGACCAATATATTAAGAGCCAATGGTGTGTCGAGACCAATATATTAAGAGCCAATGGTATGCAGATACCAACATAGTTAGAGCCAATGGTGTGTCGAGACCAACATATAAAGACCCAAAGGTGTTTCGAGACCAACATAGTAAGAGACACTGGTGTGTCGAGACCAACATATTAAGAGACAATGGTGTGTCAAGACCAACATATTAAGAGCCACTGTTCAATATAGAAACAGGAACTTTTAATAACTCATTACAATAGCTAATGAATAATCCTAAAATGGCTGGTGAATTCTGACTATTTAAACACACAAAAACAAACATTTTAAAATAATGTCATGTCATTGATTTCGGTTTCGGTTTCCGGCGCTTGAAAAAAATTCTCTGGCCACTATATCCTGAATAAAGATTCAATCTGTACAGTTAGATACAAAAAAATATCAGTTGTTTATTTTCGCTGAAAATGTCACACTAATAAATAAAAAAAAAAAAAGAGTACGTGCTATGTATCAGAAAAAATGTTTGATTTCAATAAGGAGATTAATTCAACTGTTATCAAATTGTAAAAAAAAAATGTAATATGGCAGTTTCGGTTGTCCGAGTGTACTGTAAGACTGATTATATTGTAGATTGATGCTTGTGTAATGTAGCATTTGTTGAAAACGTAATGTGAAGGACGAATGTTTGATTTCAATAAGGAGATTAATTCAACTGTTATTAAATTGTAAAGAAAAAATAATGTAATATGGCAGTTTCGATTGTCCGAGTGTACTGTAAGACTGATTATATTGTAGATTGATGCTTGTGTAATGTAGCATTTGTTGAAAACGTAATGTGAAGGACGAATGTTTGATTTCAATAAGGAGATCAATTCAACTGTTATTAAATTGTAAAGAAAAAAAAATGTAATATGGCAGTTTCGATTGTCCGAGTGTACTGTAAGACTGATTATATTGAAGATTGATGCTTGTGTAATGTAACATTTGTTGATAACGTAATGTGATGGACGATCTTCTTTTGGATATCATCAAAAAAATCTCCAGAAAAAAAAAATCAATCATATTAAAAGATTGGTATTGTATGATAGAATGTTTCATTTATATTGTCATCTATCTATCTATCTATCTATCTATCTATCTATCTATCTATCTATCTATCTATCTATCTATCTATCTATCTATCTATCTATCTATCTATCTATCTATCTATCTATCTATCTATCTATCTATCTATCTATCTATCTATCTATCTATCTATATATATATATATATATATATATATATATATATGTCTGTCAGTCAGTCTGGATTCATGAATCCATCTATATACCTCTGTGTATCTTTCTATCCGTCTGTCTATCTTGCCCTGTGTAGGTATGGCAACCTGTTTATCTATTTATCCATCTGTGTCTGATTTTTATCTATTTTTCAGTCCATCTTTCTCAGCCAGCTAAGTTACTTCAGACACCATTCAATATTTATTTCTTTTTAATTTCATTTCTGCTTAAGAGATTGTGTCTGAGTCATCAGTCACATAGCTGTTTCAGATTTAAAAAAAGGTCAAAGTTCAAGTGGCATATTATGTCACGTAAAAAAACAAAGAGATAATGATACTTATAGATTAAGCAAAGTCTTTGCTAATATCTAGTTAATTTATTTTTTTTGCAATTAAAACATTTTCTATTTATGTAAACAAACAAAATGGATCCCCTACTGCATATTTTATATACGTTCATCATATACAGTATTATCTTTTTATTTGCGGAGAGCGTAAAGGGGGGGGGGTAATTCTATAAAAAAAATAAATAAATCACCTTTATTTTTCTTAAAATCATATCAACGCGTAATCACTTAGCCTATACATCAATGTGTGTAGCTTCTGAGACAGCGCAAAACGTCTTAGGCGACTTTGGCTGCATAATACACATACAATATCATCATAGCGCTTTTCTCAGTCGTTTTTCTGCACTTTACGTAAGTAAACTTAGCATTTAATAAAAGGACAATAATACAGAGGCGTAGTTGGGGGGGGGGCGGGGGTACATATGTCCCCGGGCGCCGAGGTTCAGGGGCGCCAAATGGTATATTTTACATATAATATTATATGGTTTTCAAATGGGGGGGGGGCGCTAAAAAGGTATTAAAAAGGTAAAATGCCCCGGGCGCATTTTGCCTTGCCCCACCCTCGCTACGCCTCTGCAATGATATTAAAATTCTCTTTGACCGCAATTCTGATAACTTGCCTGGGTTGCCAGATTTTTTAACGAAAACCGCCGAAACTCATTATCGAAACTGCCAGAAACCCACTAAATAAATGCAATTGGAAAGAGATGTCAAAATTTACTTCTATTTGTAAATTTCAGTCGTCATTTGTTTTTCATTATAGTTTGTAAAAGATACAAAATTTATATCATTCATTTTTAAAATAGTATATGAAACTGTATAGCTATTAAAAAAAAACAAGTTAGAATTTCAATCGTAGCTTCCTTGAATGTAATATGTAATCTGCTGTTTAAAATAATCCTTCACAATGAATTTAAGTCTACTTTTGTAATACTTATCGTGTAATTTTTGTGTCTATAAACAATCCTTATATTGTTTTCAGAGGCTCAGAAAGTTCTGACTCATGTACTAACGTAAAATATCTACAAATAGCTTAACTGATCTAATGTCTACTGGTAACTATGCCATCTTTTTCTGCTAATTTAAAAGGTAAAAAAAAAGAACAAGTATAATAGATATGCGTTTGCAACGCCTCATACAACATACATTCTATCAGTGTATGAATGATCCTATAGCGCGGCAATCTAAACGGATGGCCAGAGAGAGGCCGCCATCTTGTCGTCTTACATCACATATTGTGTCTGATGTTTTCAGGCTAAGATTTTGATGTGTTATTCCTGTGCATGTGTAGTTTAGGGTTGTGGTAAAGTCGGTTTATTGGTGTAGTTGAAGTGAATTTTTCTTAGTAAAATTTAAAGGACTGAGATTTAAATAGGTCAAGGTGACGAAAGCTCTAATGGCGTCCAACATCAGCATCCTGTAGGTCAGAGAATGGTACATAAATACGTCGGTGCCTACTACTCAAGCAAGTGTGTGAAGTCCCAGCAAGAATGAGATGAAATCTTTTAGATCCTATAAACCACTAATGGGACTAATGCCCTTCTTTCATCCCCCCACCAAAGCCGATAGTGCAATGGCCATGGAGGCACCACGGGAGACAATGTGGGGACTTAAGCCATGATCTGAAATATCCATTGGTAATCACAGATGATCGAACCAGTGACCTTCAGGTCAACAGACGAGCGCTTTACCACACGACCATCCGTCCACCCTACTCAAGCAAGTAGCATCCTACGAATAATTTAGTTTTGTCAGAACTCAATCCGAAACCCGCCAAAAAAAAATCAGCCAAATTAGCCGAAGTAAGGAAAAAAAATATTTTACGTTTTGTGCGTCTTTTAAAAAAAACAAACATGTGCGTCATATAAACGTTGAACATGACACATACATGCCAACGCGTTATTATGTTAAGATGCAGCCCGCGAAACCACCCGACTTGGCGGAAAACCCGCGATAACATTGATTAACTATCATACTTGACTTACAAAAGCTGTGAGGTAATGCGCTGAAAACACGATTCAACTGGACTCAGTGGGCTGCACGTTTTAGTAAACTTTCTAATCATAGAAGATACGTTGTAAATTAAAGTAAACTTTCTGCTAACTAAGCTTAAATTTTCTGCTAACTAAGCTTAAACTTTCTGCTAACTAAGCTTAAACTTTCTGCTAACTAAGCTTAAACTTTCTGCTAACTAAGCTTAAACTTTCTGCTAACTAAGCTTAAACTTTCTGCTAACTAAGCTTAAACTTTCTGCTAAGTAAGCTTAAACTTTCTGCTAACTAAGCTTAAACTTTCTGATAACTAAGCTTAAACTTTCTGATAACTAAGCTTAAACTTTCTGCTAACTAAGCTTAAACTTTCTGCTAACTAAGCTTAAACTTTATGCTAACTAAGCTTAAACTTTCTGCTAACTAAGCTTAAACTTTCTGCTAACTAAGCTTAAACTTTCTGCTAACTAAGCTTAAACTTTCTGCTAACTAAGCTTAAACTTTCTGCTAACTAAGCTTAAACTTTCTGCTAACTAAGCTTAAACTTTCTGCTAACTAAGCTTAAACTTTATGCTAACTAAGCTTAAACTTTCTGCTAACTAAGCTTAAACTTTCTGCTAACTAAGCTTAAACTTTCTGCAAACTAAGCTTAAACTTTCTGCTAACTAAGCTTAAACTTTCTGCTAACTAAGCTTAAACTTTCTACTAACTAAGCTTAAACTTTCTGCTAACTAAGCTTAAACTTTCTGCTAACTAAGCTTAAACTTTCTGCTAACTAAGCTTAAACTTTCTGCTAAGCTTAAACTTTCTGCTAACTAAGCTTAAACTTTCTGCTAACTAAGCTTAAACTTTCTGCTAACTAATCTTAAACTTTCTTCTAACTAAGCTTAAACTTTCTGCTAACTAAGCTTAAACTTTCTGCTAACTAAGCTTAAACTTTCTGCTAACTAAGCTTAACCGTAAAAAGAAAAAAAAACATTAGAAAACATCCTAGAAGTGGATGGCTGAGTGTAGATTTTTGACAGTAAACCTAAGAGTCCTAAATTCGATCCTCGGTGAGAACCAGGTGAAATCTGGAGCAAAGTCGTCCCACAAGTCCACCAAGCTTTAAAATGGTACCTGACATAAGTTGGGGAAGTGAATGCGACTGGGCAATGTGCAAACCATACAATCCCTTTATATGCCGAGGTTATAGAAACAGATAGATTATAGCCTACACTGCACCAGCCCCGATGGCCCGTTAAGACTAAAGAAACTTTACCAGAAAGATGACCAGTAAAGAGTGTTGAGCTATTAATATAACGAAAACCGATGAAACTCAATACAAAATTAAAGTGGTTTAAGTTACTGTATTATTTTTTCACGAGTATTATTTTTTTTCATGTATACACATAAAATTCATAATTTTTTAAATCATATAGTCTTAGCGTGACAAAACATATATATTTATATCTTTAAAAAAAAAAAAAGTAAACTTAAAAAGAAAACTTAAAAAAAAATTTTAATATTTGAGTTTATTTGTTTCATTATTTTTAGTTAGTTTTAAAAAATTAAAATAATATTTTAATTTTTAATGGTTGGCAATTTTAACTTTATAGATGAGCCAAGTTTAACTACAACACAGACAAAAACAGAAGAGTCTTCAGTGAACTTTCATTATATCTATGCAGTGATACTTCTGACATTGGCCATTGTAATCATTGCATTATTTATTGTCGTCTGCAGGGTCAAACTGAAAAGTAAGCTCAAGTTTATTGTAATTATATATCTATATATATATTACACTCTTTAGAAATAAAATAGTATTAAAATGGCTTAAGCTGTAAATATATGTTATATATATTTTTTCTGATTTCTATTGCCCATACAAAATGTCTATTTTTTAGAAAACAGTTATTTTCTTTTAGAGTTAAAATTATTTTTCTAGTTTTCGCTAGTATAGTTAATATAAACTAATAAATGGTAAACATGGTCTGAATTATAAAAAAAAAATCCTTTGTCTTAGATTTTCTTATACATCATATTAAAGAATTTCCCTTTTTTTATTTTGTTTGGTAAAGAATTTATTACAGTATTAGAAATAGCGCACCAGACCAAATAAACAACATACACCCTATATTGTGAAACTTTATGAACTCATGTAAATCTTGAAGGTGGTAGTGGTGGGCTGGGCAACTTCTCGGCCCGGGGACGGATCAAACTGCAAAACGGGCATAAATTTGTTCTTGTTTTGTGCTGGATTGACAAGTTAAATTGAGCTTTTGTATTGTAATGCGTATTTCTTTTAATTCATCCGCCTGAGTTGACAGAGTCTGTTTAATCTAGATATCCTGATCCAGGACTACAGTCTTTTTCCCCAAAACCACGAGAATGACCACGAGAATGACCAGTCGCCATAGTAACGGAACGTAACATTCAACATTAAGCCATTTTTTACAAGCAAAGAACTAATTTTCAGTTTAAATTGATTTTATCTAGCGGGACTAATATCGCAAAAAAAAAAATTAAAAATTTCCAATTTATTGCCATAAAATAGCCCATGTAAACTAAAAATTTCATGAGCCTTTTGTTTTTTGAAAGGATATTTTAATACAATATTATAATTTGACACCGTGCTAGGAATTAAAAAAAGCAAATTCGTCATACAGTAAAAAAAAATATATATAAAGTAACTTTTCAGCTTTCACAAAATATAACAAATTCACCGTCTATGGGATTTTCAAAACTCGTCTTTTAGAGGTGTGTCGCAGACGAAGAGAGACAACTGAGACAAGAAACAAAACTGATTCTCATGGGGAAGAAGAAGAAGATAACAGATCATTGGAGGAAAGGTTACCTCCCTTGTACGAGGCCATCCTTGAGACTGAGACATTCAGGCACCACAAGTACCCCCCTTGCACTAAAACAACGGCCAACCAACAACGTATCGCTGAAGAACCGATTTACATGAATAAGCTTTTGTTGGGTGATTACATAACGGCATTATAACTGCCATCTTCAGTAAATATTGTTTTTTTAAAATTAATTTATTGTAAACTTCAAGGCCAAACAAAATTGATAATAAATAGACCTAAAACTCTATTATTTGCACTGCTCTTATGTACGTTTTTTGTTTCGTAATTCAACACAACAAAAAAAAAACAATGCGATTTCTTTATAACGTTTATTCCGTGGTAGTGACACTACAAAAAAAAAGAGTTTATACATGAATAAATCTTATGTTTTGATTTGTTTAAGACTACAAAGACTTTAAGATCTTTATTTATAAATATGTTTAGCAAAAAAACAATCATTAGAATTATAAACAATTTTTAAATATTTTTTGAGTTTATTATAATAATTAAAAAAAAAATCTACAAAACATATTGTGATTATTATGATACATAGAAAAGCAAACACATTTTCTTTGATTAATTGAGATTACATAGACTCTAATGGTCTTTATTTAAAAAAAAAAAACATGGTTAGCTACAGTAATTGAACATTACTACCACTGAGAGTTATGGTGTTGTGAACAAGAGACTGAATCTTATGGAAACAGGCTTTATGGATAGGGAACATGGGCGTTACCAAATGCCTCCTCCCTCTCCCTTCTTGCTAAAAGTGAGAAAAGAGGGTATATGTCAGGGGCCAGTGGCTATATTGATTTGACAGCTGTAGCAGTCAGAGGTGGGGGGGGGAGGAAACAGTTTTCAAAGATAATTAGCGGGCCCTGTAATATTAGCAAGCAAAATGTTCAACAGTGTTTTTAGCCAAGAACTTCCTAAAAAACTTTTGAATAGGGTTTCTAAATATACCTTTGCCTTATGCCACCAAATGTATATTATCATATGCCCTCCTCCTCTTCAATGTATCTTGTCATAAGGCGCCCAAAGAGTATCTTGTCATGAGACACTCAAAAAGTATCTTGTCTTAAGACACCAAAAGAATATCTTATTATCAGACACTCAAAAAAGTACCTTGTCATAAGAGACTCAAAAAGTATCTTGTCTTAAGACACCGAAAACGTATCTTGTCATAAGACACCCTAATGTATATTATCATAAGACACCCTAATGTATATTATCATATGGCCCTCGAAATGTCCATTTGCCTAGGGCTCACACCATACATAACTATACTCACATATATTACCGGTATCTAAGTTTTACGATAAACTTCATGAGAACATGTTATATTCTGCCAACATCTTTAGTGACATATAAAGTTACATCGATAACAACGCAAACATAAATGTATATTTTAATTACAATAGCTCTTTTTTAAATATTTTTTTTTTTATAAATACAATTTTATGTAATGATAGTTCTATTATGATTTTATTAACTTTCAAACGCGTTTTTTTTTTAATCCTAAGTATATTTATTAAGTAGTTGTATGTACACATATTAATTCATGTTAGTATCATTGGCAGTTTACACAACAGATATGAATTAAAGAATAACTACATTTGATATATTTGTATATTTACACAAAAGTAAAACAACAACTACAATATCAAACAGTACTTGTATATATCTTACATCTGATGAATATTGTATATTTCCAATTTTGTAAGGAATAAATAGAACATGAAAAAATATAATGATCTTAAGAGTATTTTTTTTTGATATGCAGAGATTAAGATATTGGCCTTGACAATAAAAATACAAAAAAAATTACTCAAAACATAAAATTCAAATAGAAAGTAATATAACTCTATCGTCTGAAAAACATTTATAACAGCAAAGTCTACTACAATTAAGGCAATAACCCTATATGAAACAAATGATCTTAATGATGTGTATGCGTTGTATGTAGAGTTGTACGGGTGGCCGAGCGGTGTAGAGCTATACGGGTGGCACAGCGGTGTAGAGTTGTACGGGTGGCCGAGCGGTGTAGAGCTGTACGGGTGGCCGAGCGGTGTAGAGCTGTACGGGTTGCCGAGCGGTGTAGAGCTGTACGGGTGGTACAGCGGTGTAGAGCTGTACGGGTGGCAGAGCGGTGTAGAGAGTTGTACGGGTGGCACAGCGGTGTAGAGAGTTGTACGGGTGGCACAGCGGTGTAGAGAGTTGTACGGGTGGCACAGCGGTGTAGAGAGTTGTACGGGTGGCACAACGGTGTAGAGAGTTGTACGGGTGGAACAGCGGTGTAGAGAGTTGTACGGGTGGCACAGCGGTGTAGAGAGTTGTACGGGTGGCACAGCGGTGTAGAGAGTTATACGGGTGGCCGAGCGGTGTAGAGTTGTACGGGTGGCCGAATGGTGTAGAGCTGTACGGGTGGCCGATCGGTGTAGAACTGTACGGGTGGCAGAGCGGTGTAGAGAGTTGTACGGGTGGCACAGCGGTTGTACGGGTGGCACAGCGGTGTAGAGAGTTGTACGGGTGGCACAGCGGTGTAGAGAGTTGTACGGGTGGCACAGCGGTGTAGAGAGTTGTATGGGTGGCACAGCGGTGTAGAGAGTTGTACGGGTGGCAC
Source organism: Bulinus truncatus (assembly GCA_021962125.1). NCBI lineage: Eukaryota > Metazoa > Mollusca > Gastropoda > Planorbidae > Bulinus > Bulinus truncatus. The sequence continues at coordinate 523,327 of JAGDYQ010000121.1, forward strand.
AGCGGTGTAGAGAGTTGTACGGGTGGCCGAGCGGTGTAGAGCTGTACGGGTGGCATAGCGGTGTAGAGAGTCGTACGGGTGGCACAGCGGTGTAGAGAGTTGTACGGGTGGCACAGTGGTGTAGTGAGTCGTACGGGTGGCACAGCGGTGTAGAGAGTCGTACGGGTGGCAGAGCGGTGTAGAGAGTCGTACGGGTGGCAGAGCGGTGTAGAGAGTTGTACGGGTGGCCGAGTGGTGTAGAGAGTTGTACGGGTGGCCGAGCGGTGCAGAGAGTTGTACAGGTGGCAGAGCGGTGTAGAGAGTTGTACGGGTGGTAAAGCGGTGTAGAGAGTTGTACGGGTGGCAGAGCGGTGTAGAGAGTTGTACGGGTGGTAGAGCGGTGTAGAGAGTTGTACGGGTGGCAGAGCGGTGTAGAGAGTTGTACGGGTATCGGAGCGGTGTAGAGAGTCGTACGGGTGGCAGAGCGGTGTAGAGAGTTGTACGGGTATCGGAGCGGTGTAGAGAGTCGTACGGGTGGCAGAGCGGTGTAGAGAGTCGTACGGGTGGCAGAGCGGTGTAGAGAGTCGTACGGGTGGCAGAGCGGTGTAGAGAGTCGTACGGGTGGCAGAGCGGTGTAGAGAGTCGTACGGGTGGCAGAGCGGTGTAGAGAGTCGTACGGGTTGCAGAGCGGTGTAGAGAGTTGTACGGGTGGCAGAGCGGTGTAGAGAGTTGTACGGGAGGTAGAGCGGTGTAGAGAGTTGTACGGGAGGTAGAGCGGTATAGAGCGCTTGACTGTCCCAGGTCCAATCCTCGGTGAATTTATCCAGGTGCAAATTGGTGTTATCCATGTTCACCGAGATTTAAAGTGGTACCTGCCATTAGTTAGGTAAGTAAAGGCGGCTGGGCGTTGTGCTAACCACACAATCCCTTCATATGCCGAGGTTACAGAAACAGATGAATTCTACACTTCATCTGCCCCCAAATAAGGGAACTCTTTCTTTTAACTTTTAATACAGTAAAACCCAAGAGTTCCATATCAGCTCTGGTCACTTTAGTTCATTAGTTCAACGGTAGATTCAGTGAAAGTAAGAACAACACTCTTTACCCAGGGCCGTTTTAAGGTCATCTTAGGCCCTAGGCACTTTCAAAGTCGTAGGCCCTAGGCACTTTCAAAGTCGTAGGCCCTAGGCACTTTCAAAGTCGTAGGCCCTAGGCACTTTCAAAGTCGTAGGCCCTAGGCACTTTCAAAGTCGTAGGCCCTAGGCACTTTCAAAGTCGTAGGCCCTAGGCACTTTCAAAGTCGTAGGCCCTAGGCACTTTCAAAGTCGTAGGCCCTAGGCACTTTCAAAGTCGTAGGCCCTAGGCACTTTCAAAGTCGTAGGCCCTAGGCACTTTCAAAGTCGTAGGCCCTAGGCACTTTCAAAGTCGTAGGCCCTAGGCACTTTCAAAGTCGTAGGCCCTAGACACTTTCAAGAATGGTGCCATCTTCATTGTTAATATTTATCTTTGCGATTTGAAATCTAAATGAACTTTGAGGACGCCATATGTGACTTTGCTAAAACAATGAGCCGAAACGTTAACATACTGTAATTTACAAATCTGCAGCTTGACGTGCTAATCTCACACGGTTATATATTGTTACTTTAATACAAACATTTATTACATTTTACCGGCATTCTGAACTTGTTTTCACTTTATGTTCTGGCTTTCGCAGGCCCTTGAAAAGTCCGTAGGCCCTAGGCACAGTGCCTACTGTGCCTAGTTGATAAACCGGCCCTGTCTATACCCATCTCATCTGTAAATTTATCGATTGAAGACATTCCAGTCATGTTATATTTACCGAAAAAAAAATGTAACGGAATTGGACTCAATAATCCGATGAAATATACATTTTTTTAAAGAGTTAAGTAGAAAATGAGTTTACATTAATCTGATATCTTAAAATATTGATATTTAAACAGTTAAGTATAAAAAGTTTAGTAAAGATTTGATATGGTGTCAAGTAGATAAGTAAAAAGGTGTGTCTAATTGAAGCAATACATATCTAGAAAGCTATGCAAAAAATACAACTCTCTAGAATGTTATATATTTGACGTCAAAGTTCATTGTGGATAGGTTATAGGTCAGTAGGTCAAAGGTAAATATGAACTAACAATGAACACATATGATCATTACTGTGAAAGGCTAGTGCAAAGATTAAAATACTGATGCATGAAGATAGGTAAACCTGATGGAAACTTAGAAACTTAGTTCGATTGTCCCGGGCTTTTAAATATGAACACTACGTCCGACTATGTATGTATGTATGCATGTATGCATGTATGTATGTGTGTATGTATGTTGGTATGTATGTATATATGTTGGGATATATGAACGTATTAATGTATGTATGAATGTATGTATGTATGTATGAATGTATGTATGAATGTATGTATGTATTAATGTATGTATGTATATATATTGGGATGTATGTATGTGTGAATGTATGTATGAATGTACCTATGTAAGTATGTATGTATCTATTTATCTATCTATCTATCCATCCATTCAATCTAATATTTAAACCACCGGTGCTCAAAGAGTCGAAGCTGATGGAAGTTGGTGTCTAGAAATGTTATTGTTTACAAAATACACAATACTTCTCTGTTTTTATCCATTTTTTCATATTTTTCTAACAGGTGGTTTGCGAAAAACGAATAGATTGAGACATCTAAAGAGCCACTTTTTACAAAAAATCTTAAATGTTTGCTTTCCCTCAACGTAATTTAGGTTTTCAAAAAGAGCATTTGCAATAACTTCTTCTACTACCGGTTATCGGTTGAAAAATGATTTCTTTTTCCAAGTTTCAAATGTGTTTGTTCTTTATAGTCTTCCCAGCAATCAATTTTTTCAACGAAAACATAATCTTCATAAATTCTCATGCAGTCAAAGTCGAAATCCTCCGTTATTCGCTCTACATTACTGATATCTCTCAATTCATTATTTGTTACGCCATTGTACTCTGTGATCATTTCCTTTACACGAGAATGGCCATTTTGTGCCGCTTTCATAAGGGCTGTCTCACCTTTCAAGTCTGTACAGCTTACATCAGCGCAAAACAGCAGCAGTGATTCAACTGCATTAGCTAAGCCTCGTTCAGACGCTTTCATCAAAGCTGTCTCCTCTTTGGCATCTTTTTCATTTACGTTGGCGCCATTGTTTAACAAAGCCTGCAATGAGTCGAATTTAGCGTCTTCCAAACATTTCATCAAGCAGGTTTCTCCGCCAGCATCCCTTGCATTGAGTTCAGCTTTGTTCTTTATTAAATCGCACACAGCGCATAGGTTTCCTGCATAGGCCGCGAGAAACAGAGCGGTTTGTCCGGTGAAATTTCGCTTGTTGACATCAGCTCCCTTCTGTATTAAGTAACTAGCCATTTCAGCTTTCTTCTCCTGAACTAGTAACATAAGGGCAGTGTTCCCCGAAACACACTCTGTATTAATATCCACGCCTTTGCTTAGTAAAAGATCAACTGTGCTCATGTGTACACCTAACGCTGCTTTAGCCAGAGGCGTAAATCCGCAGTCGTCCTTATGTTCAGTATTTGCACCTCCGTTCATTAGCAAAGTAATCCCCTCGTCCCATCCGTTGGATGCTGCTATTAACAGCGCAGTCTCGCCGTGGATAGTTCTCGAGTTCATGTGCGATCCTTTCAAAATCAACGCACTTAGTACGTCTTTGTGTCTATTAAGGGCAGACACAATCAACGGCGTTTGACCGCAATCGTTGGCCACATTGATCTGCGCTTCTCTTTTCAATAGCTCATCAACCACCACAGAGTTACCTTTGCATGATGCGCACAGCAGAGGAGTTGAGCCGAAAGTACTCCGAATGTTGACGTTAGCACCATTTTCGATAAGCAGCGTGGCCGCTTCTGTCTTTCCATTCAAAATCGCCACCATCAGAGGAGTGTCTCCATCGACGGAGGAAAGTTCCTTGTTGGATCCCATAGCTATGAGATACAACATCATTTTTAAATGTCCGCTAGCTGCTGCTTTCATCAAAGCTGTATAGCCTCGCTTATCCTTATCGTCCACGAGTGCATGGTATTGATAAAGTATTTTTATTGTTTCTATATGGTTGTTTTCTGCCGCGTACATGAATGCGGTTGAGCCGTTTTGGTCTTTTGCATTGACAGACGCTTTCATCTTTAGTAGATGTTCTACGATGCGAGTCTTACCAAATTCCGAGGCTTTCATGAGCGACGGCAAGTTTTTGCTATTTTTCATGTTGACATTGGCCCCGAATAGGATTAATTCCTGAACTGTGCTGAGTGATTCATTCTGAGCGGCCAAGAATAGAGCCGAATGATTCTTATCGTCTTGAGTATTAGGTGATGCACCGAGTCTTAATAAATAAACAACAACCTCGTAGTGGCTCTTATCTGATGATATGATTAAAGCGGTTTGTCCCGACGAGTTTCGAAAGTTGACATCAGCACCGCGTTGACATAAGACTTGCACGTTTTCGAGATGCCCAGAGTTTGCTGCCATCATCAAAGAAGTATTTCCGCTCTCATCATTGTCATCTACGCTGCTTCCTTTGTTCAATAGGAGCGAAATGATTTTCGCCGCGCTCTCGGACAACGACGCGAACATGAGCGCTGTGTTGCTTTTATTGTTTCTCATTCGCACTTCTGCGCCGTTTTCCACTAACAGTTCAACCGTCTCAAAGTGACCTTGAGACGCCGCCAGCATCAAAGCTGTGTTCATATTTTTATCAACCTCGTTTTTGACAGCAGCTTTTGCTAACAGTGCGTTAACAATGCCCTTCTCACCAATTATGGCAGATTTCATCAAAGGCGTCTGACCCATTATATCTTTGTCTTCGACTAGGGCCCCTGATTCTAACATCATGTCCACCAAATGACGATGCCTACCCTTGATGGCGAAGGTCAGCGCGGTTGATCCATTCTCGTTTTTTGCGTTCACGTCACATCCGGCTTCTATCAAAACTTTTGCCGTTTTGAGGTGGCCACATAAGGCAGCTTGCATTAAGTAAGTGTAACCATTTTTGTCTAAAGTTTTGAATATGTTGCCTTCTGAATCTAATTTTATAAACATCCATGTTAACCATGGATATCCTTTTTTAGAACATTTCTTAACTAATGCTGAAAATATGAGGCCAGACACTAAACCAATAGGGCTGACTGCCGCAGATGCAATTTTAATTGTTTCCATTTGTCTGTGCGATGAGGTCAAATTAAAAACACAAAGCAAGTTACGATAAAAGTGTCTGGAAAATTGATATTACAATTCTATAATCTCAAAGAAAACTAGGCGGAGTCAATGGATTATTTCGATTTCAAATGTCGTGTTTTCCTGACTTGATATAAATTTATCTCAATATTCTGAAAAGAGAAAAAAACAACTTTAAAAATAGTTATACAACAAAAAAAAAGAATTTTTTCAGATATGATATAACACACAAAGCTGCTATAACACACAAAGCTGCTATAAAAAAAACAAAGCCGATGTTTGCCGTAAAAAAACGAAACAAAGAAAAATACTCTTGTAATTTCATGATGATAATCTCTTTAAACTGAACTGTTGAATACAATCGCATAATGATCTATGTCTATCCACATGTGTGCCATTCTAGTCTTATCTTACGTTTACTTGATTATTTATATATATACATATAAAACGTATAAATAGAATAGCTCAGTCTGTATCATCCCCGCTGTATAGTTCATATGAAGTTTACGTCGCTAGAGATAACATTTCTATATCAACTGATTTGCTGTAAGAATAATTGCACAGACATCTAATGAAACTCCGAATTTACCGAGAGCTAACCCTTATCTTAATTGTTTCTATACAAATATGGGACGGGTAGCCGAGTGGTGTAGATACTCGACTGTCCGCTGAGAGTCCTGGGTTCTATTCTCGGTGAGAACCATTGGAAGTTATTCCAGGTGAAATGTGTTTCAAAGTCGTCCCGCAAGTCCACCCTGCTTTAAATGGGTACCTGACTTTAAAATGGCGGCTGGGCGTTGTGCTAACCACACAATCCCTTTATATGCAGAGGTTATAGAAACAGATGAATTCTACACTTTATCTGCTCCGATGGCCCCGATAGGGCTAACAGAACTTTTTTTTCAATACAAATGATTGAAGAAGTAAAAAAAAACAAAAAGCATCCACAGTGCAATGGCTAATTAATTTTTACATTTGGTTTAAAACAATTAGAAAAAAATCAGGATTTAATAAAAGACAAATGGAATAAAAATTCTAAAATAAATATAAATATCACACAAATATTTATAAAAAAAAAATATTTCTAAAGATGTAAGAGTGAGTGACGAATTAGATACAAAAACAAATTTAATTTTCGAATATACAGGTGCATTTAGTTAGTTTAGTACAATCTCCCACTCGTTAGCCTAATGAGGTTTGACAATATAAAACTTTCAATACGTTTCACATACCTATATATATACACGGCAGTTTTGAATCTAATTGTTTCCTTTTAATAGACGTTACTTAAAAGTAATCAGGTTTGTATTTCTACAATGAGTTCATTTATGGGTTTAGTATTATAAAAGTCCTGCATAGTCATGTAAAATCTACGTGTGCCAAATTGGATCTTTCTCACTGAATTATTTCAAACTTGGTTATCTTTATAATGACAACATGTCGCTATAATGAACATGTTTTAAACAACCTATACAGCCCATCATGTCTACTATACTGGCATTTTAAGCAGCGGTACATCTTTTCATAGTTTATATTTTTTTAAATAAATGTCGTTGGTTTATTCAATATTGATTCTATCCGACGTCACCAACAGTAATGCAGTATTGGTGTCACCAACAGAAACACACAGACGGATAGACTTCACCTTGTCTTTCAAGCGTTTCTACGCGCACACTAGGCGTGGTATGTTTACATTGGGAAGGTAAATAATTGATCGTAAGGGGAGTTATATTCTATAAGAGTTGGCAGGTGTTTTAAACATGAGCTACCGAAACTCACTAAGAAACCCGCCTTAAACCCGCCAAAAAAAAACAAACTGCTAGATGAGAAGAAATATAGGGCAACTTTAAAATTTGCTTTAATGGTGTAAGTCCCAATCTATCTTTAGCGTTAGCCCTTGCATTCTTTTCAATCAAAAATCGCACGGTTTCAACCCAACCAAGCTCCACAGCGTTCATTAACATTGTGAAGTCTGTATATTTCGTCCTTTTATTATAATTTTTTTTTCTTTTAAATCTAAAAATCTTTAAGCCTCCAATAATGGTCGAAAATATAGCCGACATAGGAAGTAAATCAGCCAATCTGTATTTTGATAGAGGATGCATCTAGATAAAGAACACGCACTCATTCGTGGAAAGCCGAATTCCGGATATTTACTTTAATGAGCTGTACCGTAGTCATCATAATAAAAGAAATATATGTTAGATTAGAAAAAAACAAAACTTCTATCTGCTCTAAACTAAAATAAGGAAACCACACGCTCCAAGAGCTACATTGTCTTTAACCATAAATCAATGAACAAGAATTTCTCTCTATTTTAAAAGTGTCATTTAGATGAATAGTATCAATATATATATATATATATATATATATATATATATATATATATATATATGTACAGTGGATTCCGCTTAATTGGGACACTGCTTAAATGGGACAGCCGCTTATTAGGGACAAATCTCAAAGAAACCAAACCAAACCAAGTAGCCAATAGTAAATGTGTTTGTTTAATTGTCCCGATGTGTCCCAATTAAGCGGAATCTACTGTATATATATATATATATATATTTAAAATAAAATAATAATATAAAATAATAAATGAGAGAAGAAGTCGTCATGACCCCATTTTGGTTGTGAACAATTTTAATTAACAAAATTAGTTTATTAAGAGCGGCTGCATATGAAATATAAAAGTCTTTAACTCATCTTTCATAAAATGTTTAACATATAATTTACGTAAATAAAAAATAAAAAAAAAAAACTTTATAATCAAAGTAAACCGCCCGAACTAGCGAGAAAACAGTAAATAGGTTTACTTTTGAGGCCTTCATCACCACCGCTCTTCACGTGCCATTATGAGCCATTACGTCACGGGAGGGCATTGTGGTATATTTGGCCGTATGCATCCATACATTGTTGGTTTCTCAATTCATTGAATGAATATAATCTACGATTGCTGAAAAAAAAAATTTAAACTTACAAATGAGCTGAATGTTATATGCTGACACTTGCCTTTGTCCTTCATGACAGTTCCAGACACACATCGAGTTTGATGTTACGGGCTCTAAGAGACTAAGTCTCAGCTTGCAGTTATCACTGAGAGAGTTCAGAGAGAGAGAGAGACACTAGAACAGCCCAGCTTAAACCCCGCAAGTATCTATAAATAATCCTCCTATAATTAACTAGTTTGGATGATTTATATTAATTAGCTGATAATCAATTCTCATAACTATGAACTATAAGACTTATCCATTGTTCTCTTTGATTTTAAAAATCTAACGCAATAAGCTGTGAGAAAAATGTAATAAACTAACTATAAACACGCTTTGAATATCTATTTTTACACACATTTGTCCAGGTGCAATAAGTGATTTCTTTCCGTAGAGATCCTCTTACGTAATAACGGAAATTCCAGAAAACGGAAAAAAAATCTGAAAGGGGATTCCCTGTCGATTGTGGCGCCGTTTTACATTCCTGGTTTCTTTTTTTTACTTTACAAAAATTCACTTAAGCGCTTATCAACCGCCCGGGTAGAAGTAAACGTCAACTATTTTCACATTAGTTGTAGATATTTTAAAGGAAACATCCATTGCATATTTGAGAAGCCGACATTTTACATTCTCAGAAGAGCTTACAAAGCTTTATAGCCTAAAAGAACATTTTTTTTGTAGTTTTAATTTTTTTTTTTAAATGTTAAATTGGCATTCACTGTAGCTTTCAATATTTACGTGCATTTTTTTTTTTAGATTTATAGATTGCTGATTCTTTCTCAATTTTATATCTAGTCATTAATCAATATTTAAATATGTATATTTATAAGATTATCAACCTGTTGTATATTATAGAAAATAGATGAGTTCTGTATCAATATCAGTTCAGAGATTAATCCCCCCCCCCTTGCAGTATGTACGATCGCCTGAGTGTGCCGACTGGATGATTCCCGAAACCACAAAAGCTTCGGATAGTTACAATGAGTCTTACGTTGTTATAAGTCTGCACTGCTTCATGATATCCCCTGATTACAAGCCTTTTTAACACTAGACAAGGTCCCTAGAATAACAAAAAAAAAATTTAGCTTTAAGAGGAAACGGTCGGTTCCGATAGGCTTTGGCTGTCTAAGATTGTGGAGGTCGTGCTAGAGATTCCACTTTCATATAAAAGCAGGATAGACAACTAGTAATTAATTTTAAATCTGACCTTCATATTATTGCACTTAACGACAGGGTGTCACACCATACACACTCGAAGTATGTTGTTTCCCAGTGCTCAGCTGTTGTATAGAGACAAACACATTTACCTAACAACAATTGAGCACGTCTGTTCATTTTTTTTGTGCTCATTTGAGTTCAATAGTCAACATAATATTCCCTAAATTATTGGTGCACTAATTTCTCTTGGGAAGCGACAGCGATGAGAATCAATCTCTCTCTCCATCAGGTTTGAGAAAGTCAACTCGATTAATCAAAGTTTGAATTGGTCAATTTCTAGAAACACCTACAGGTAAAGGGGAGATAAGCAAGAATTTGCCGATCGGGTTTATAGTTACATTATCCTCACACCCCAACCCTCCATTGCGGCATAGTACAGCACAGCTCTGCATACAATGTATGTCAACAAAAAAACCTGAAGTTTATATAATGTTTAAAAATATAAAGTATAATGCAATAATAATATTTTGTAAGTGACAACATGCTATAAAGCTATTTACAAAATATGCAGTGGCTACGGTTCGGTCCGACCGAACCCGTATTTTTTTTTTTTGGGTACCAGCCATACTTATTATTGCATATTTTTTTTTTGTTTTCGGGGCTAGGGTTAGGGTTAGAAATAGGGTTAGGAAAGGGTTAGGATTAGGGATAGGGTTAGGGATAGGGTTAGGGATAGGGTTAGGGATAGGGTTAGGGATAGGGTTAGGGATAGGGTTAGGGATAGGGTTAGGGATAGGGTTAGGTTCCATCTATAATATAGATATCTAAATATAGCGGCCGAGTCGCTGCACTGAGCTATATAACAACATATAAGTCACTGCACTAACCCTATTCCTAACCCTATCCCTAACCCTAATCCTAACCCTATTCCTAACCCTATTCCTAGCCCTAACACTAGCCCCGAAAACAAAAAAAAATATGCAATAATAAGTATGGCTGGTACCCGAAAAACAAAAATACGGGATCAGTCGGACCGAACCGTAGCCAGTGCGTTACAAATATTCTAGGCAGGTAATTGTTTCTTTATTTCTTGATTTACAATTTCAATATGTACATTCAAAAAAATCATTATTTTTAGTACACAGTTATATGGGGACATTTCAGCATTGATAGAAAAAGTAACGATTTTAATTTGAAACATAGAAACAAACGTTGCGATTTTAAAAAAAAAAATAAATAATTTTTTTAATTTATGTAAATTTTGATTAAAACCACTGATATTGATATAAAAGTTTTTTATTAAATCAACTTATCAAAAACAAACAAAAATCCACCTCTCGTTATCCAAAAAGTAAAAAAAAAATAATGGTAAATACAATTGTGTGGATTAGATAGTGTATGTGTTCATCTATCAAATATTTTCATAAGCATTGAAAATATACGTAAAAAATTTCATTTACTAAAAATAAACTTCATTATAAAGATTCATATTCATATCAGTAGACTGTATGATTCGAATCACTATTATAATATGAGATAGATACAAACATTTCTATTTGCACGAATCAGTATCTCTTTCTCTCTCTCTCTCTCTCTCTCTCTCTCTATCTATCTATCTTTATATATATATATATATATATATATATATATATATATATATATATATATCCCAATATTAATACACATTTCTAAATTGTATGTGTCAAAATCACTATCCTAATAAGTAATATGTAAACGCTGTGATTATTTTAAAAAAAAAAAATGATTAATATTAATTTTGATTGAAACCATTGACATTGATTCTACAGGTGTAAAAGTTTTGGATGAGATAAACGTGTCAACAAAACTCAACCGACTATGAGTCTTAGGGAAAAAAATAACACAAAAAAATGGAATAGTCCAGGCAAACTTGTGGGTCAGATATCTGTTTAGCTATAAAACATTTTCATAAGCATTATGAAATATACGAACAAAATTACATTTACTCAAAATAAACTGGATTGTAAAGATTCATATTTATATCAGTAAACTGTATGATTCGAATCACTATTATAATATGATATACAAAATTTCTACTTGCATTAATCAGTATCTCTCTTTCTCTCTCTCTTTCTTTCTCTATCTCTCTCTCTCTCTCTTTCTCTCTCTCTCTCTCTCTCTCTCTCTTTATATATATATATATATATATATATATATATATATATACACACACACAAATATCAATACAGATTTCTAAACTATATGTGTCGAAATCACTATCTTAATAAAATAATTAATAATTCCCTTATTTACTTTATCTCATTATTTAGACATTATAAACACTTTAACTAAAAACCTTTGTCTGTTGAAATCTCTATTCTAATGTGGGTTGTACAGTTCTTTAGATTTGTTAACTATTCTGTCGACTCTATGTCATCATCAGCGGAAATCGCTTGTCAGTCCATTATCTCAGAGGCGCAGGCTTGGGTTAACATCTCCACCACCCGGTCACTGCATCGCCCCTTCGCCGCTTTCTCTAGAGTTGTTTCCCCATTGTTATCAGCGAGATCCGCCTTTGCGCCGTTGTTGAGTAACATGTCGACATACTCGTCCATTCCTTCTGACGCAACGCTCATCAGTGGCGTCAGCCCAGAGGCGTCGCGGTGATTTATGTCGGCGCCGTTGTTTATCAATGCCAGTGCCGTGCCTTTTTGTCTATTCATCAGGGCCGTCGTTATGCTCCCGTCACCCTTAGCCCCTTTCTTCATCAAGATCTCGATGATGCTGTTAGCTTCATTTTTCACTGCCAGCATTATCGCGGTTTCTTCGTTCGCATTGGCCAGGTTGACGTCGGCCCCTTTGTTGATCAAATGTTCAGCCATGTCAAATTGTGCTCTCTCTATTGTCTGCATCAACGCCGTATTACCATCTTTGTCTGTCTTATCTATGATATTTTCTCTTTTCTGCATCAACGCCGTATTACCATCCTTATCTTTTTTACCTGTCACATCATCTTGCCCCTGTTTGTTCGCATTATGTTTCAGTAACACATCTACGGTATCACTGTGTCCATACACCAGCGCTTTCATCAAAGCTGTCCTGTTGCTCGAATCACTTTCATTCACTTCGGAACCTTTTGATATCAAATATTCAACAACATCAGTATGTCCACCGAATGCTGCTAACGTAAGCGCTGAGTCACCGGAAGTGTTTCTTGCGCTGATGTCCGCGCCTTTGCCCATCAACCATTCCACAGCTTCTTTCTGTCCTCTGGACGAAGCCACCATAAGTGGCGTGCCCAAAGGGGAGCCCGCAGCATTGATATCAGCTTTTCCCTCCTGTAGCATGTCATTCATAATTGCGGTATTTCCAATAAAAGCAGCCGTAAGGAAGGCTGTTGTCTGTGATGCATTCATTGTTTTGCAGTTGGCGCCTTTTTTGATCAACAGATTTGCTACATCTTTTCTTCCGTTCTCAACGGCCAGTATTAAGGCTGTGTCACCTTTTAGCGAGACCTGGTTAATGTTTAGCTTTAAGTATTTCTTAATCAGGAGCTCAGCCGCCTGGACATGACCATTGGCAGCAGCTTTCATTAATGGCGTAAGTCCCAATCGATCTTTAGCGTTAGCCCTTGCATTCCTTTCAAGCAAAAATCGCACGATTTCAATCCAACCAAGCTCTGCGGCGTTCATTAGCACTGTGATGTTATCCGGGTATAATTCGTTCACATCAGCTCCGCTTGTTACTAATATTTTGACCGTTTCCAAACAGCCTTTAATAACAGCTAAGTATAAAGCTGTTTGCCGTTCTGTACTGATGATAGATATATCAGCTTTACATTGCAGTAGACGTTTAACAGCTTTGTAGTGTCCTCTCTCAGCGCTCAACATGAGGGCGGTCTTGCCGTCTGCATTCCGCTTATTAACATCACCCTTTTTTTCATGCAACAATTTAATATTTTTTGGGTGCCCAGCTTTGGCAGCCAGCATGAGGGCACTATTACCGTCATTGTTTACAGAATCGATGTTCGTAGTATTTTCAATGATCATTGTGAGAAGTTTGTTGTCTTCCTTTTGAGAAGCAGTTCTCTCCAATTTTATTACATAAATTTACATCGGCGGCGTTTTCTAGTAAGATCTTTACAATTATTCGATGGGACTTCTCACAGGCCAGCATGAGGGCAGTGTTCCCATCTTCATCCGCGTCATCCACATTAAGTTTTTGCTTTAATAAGACTTTCAAAACCTCATCCGCTCCAACATCAGCGGCGATGATGAGAGCTGTCTGTGATCTGTTGTCTCTATCACTCAAGTCGGCATCGTATCTAATGAATTCCTTGACAACTTTGCACTGCTTTTTCAACACGGCCAACATCAGCGCTGTCCTCCCGTCTTTGTCTTTAACAGTGACGTCAGCGCCGTTTTTTATCAACATTTTAACGGTTTTGGGATTGTCGCCGCGTACGGCATTCATAAGTAACGTTCTGCCTCGGCGACCAAACTTCATCTCTAAGACATTTTCGTCAGAAATCATCAAGGCGAATTTTAACACACGGGTGTGTCCTTTTTTCGTCATTGAGCCAAACGCCTTGTCACACGTCATCGCCATCTTTACCCCCTGTATCAGTCCGAGAAATGGAATATTAATCAGCACCTGGAACAAAATATTTGGGACTGTCCAAATTTTTTCGTTTTTGTTTTCGTTTTTTTTGGGAACAATTTTCCGCATTTTTATACTTTGATCCGTGTACTTGAAAAAATAGAGAGCGACAAAGTATAAGACCGCAGGATGTTAAGAGTCTCAAAATAGATATCGTTGGAAAATAACAAGATGCTGCGTAGTTGTTAACGCATTGCCTTCTATGAAGCGTTTCTAGCGTCTGTCCGTGAGTCCTCGCCACAAGTTTTAACACCTGTAAACAAACAAAGTGGATCATAAGAATGTTTTTGATCCATTTTAAACTGGAAGGCCGACAAATGAACAAAGAATGATTTGGCAATGTTAAAAACTACGAAACAATTTTACTGAAACTTATGTAACCAATCAAACATGTTGTGTGTATTATATATCTCTATACCTATAAGAGGCATTTGCTGTCTGTCTGTCTGTCTGTTCCCTTATAACTCAAGATCCAGAAAAACAAATAACGTGAAATTTGTTACACATACACATAATTACATGGGGAAGGTTATAGGACAGGTTTCGTTTCATCTCGATGGGTAGTTTAATTGTAATTAATTTTTTTTTATTTTAGTATTTTACTATATTAAAGTAATCTCGACGGCGCCATAAATAAAATTCCTCTGTGACGTCATTTCCCTTGATACATTTTTAAAAGAGGGGTAACTCCCGGAAACTCCAATTGTAAACATGATGAAATCAATAGTCATATCTATTTACCTATCGTTTTATGTATTCGGAAGATTAAAATTAAAGGTGCACTTTAATAAACCGAAATACGTTAATTAAAATGTTTCTGTGACATTATTAACATTATTAATACAATCTCAATGCGTAGTTTAATTGTAATTAATTATTGTAGTATTTTACTATATTAAAGTATTCACGGTATGGGATCGCCTTCACTATAAATAAAAATCGCGCACCAAGTGAATGTGTAATTGAACGGACGGTGAAGAAAGGGCTAGGGACGGGAAAAAAAAATATTGTTGTTGTTTTTTTTTTTCATGCTGCAAGTACCCGACTTTGCCCGGGATTAAAATAAGGTTTTCTGTTTATTTAAGAAGCGTAATTTGACGTTTAATTGTACAGAGAGAGGGAGGGGGGAGAGAGATAAAGAGAGAGGGGGCAGGGAGGGAGGGGGCAGAGAGGGGGAGAGGTGGTAGGGAGGGAGATTAAGGGGGAAGGAGGGGGAGGGTTGGAGAGAGAAAGGGGGAGGGAAGGAAAGAGAAAGGAAGGGAGGGAGTAGGGAGGGAGATAGAGGGGAGATAGAGGATGGGAGAAACGGGTGGGAGTGAGAGATAAAGAGAGAGAGAGAGAGGGGGAGGGGAGAGAATGATAAAGAGAGAGAGAGAGGGGCGCAGGGGGGAGAGAGAGGAAAGGAGGGTAGGAGGGAGGGAGGGAGGGGGAGAGAGGAGGGAGGGGGATGGACAGGGGGGAGAAAAGGAGGGGGAGAGAGGGAGATAGGAGAGGGAGCAGGGGGGAGAGGGAGCAGGGGGAGAGGGGGAGAGAAAGGAAGGGAGGGAGGGGGAGAGGGGTTAGGGAGGGAGAAAGAGGGAATGAGGAAGGGAGGAAGGGGGAGAGAGGGGGAGGGAGAAAGGAGGGAGAGAGGGGTTAGGGAGGGAGAGAGGGGAGGGAAGGAGAGAGGGAGAGGATGGGAGAAATGGGAGGAAGAGATAAAGAGAAAGAGGGGGCAGGGAGGGAGAGAGAGGGAAGGAGGAGGGAGGAGGATGGACGGGGGAGAGGGACGGAGAGAGATGGGAGAGAGAGAGGGAGATGGAGGGAGGGAGAAAGGGAGGGAGGGAAAGGGAGAGAGGGGGAGGGAGGGAGGGAGAGAGAGAGGAAGGGAGAGAGGGGGTAGGGAGAAAACAGAAGGTAAACAGAAAACCTTTTTTTAAACCCGGGCAAAGCCGGGTACTTGCAACTAGTATATATATATATATATTTATATATATATATTTATATATATATTTATATATATATATATATTTATATATTCTGTTTATAGATAAAAGCTAGCTGATTTTAGTTCTAGTTCTCCACTATGAATATAAACTTTATTCAATATTTATTACCAGAGTAATCTATTCCAGAGAGAGGGTAATTGCTTCACATTTTCCCAACGGTGATGTTTCTATATATGAAAAATGCTGGAACTGAAAAAAAATGTAAAAGAAATCCGCCATATATATTTTATTTAGTGTTACTTTTCATTGAATTTACAGTTTGAAATTAATTTTAAGGTGATTTTTGAATGGTGGTTTCAAAATAAAAATATAAATGTTATCTGTTTTATTTGTCAGTGAACCTTGGCCAGATTGATGATAGAGAGATAGGTTAATAGATAGATAGATAGATTAATAGATAGAGAGATAGATAGATTGTAGATAGAGAAATAGATCGATGGATTAATAGACAAATAAATAGATAGATAGTAGATAGAGGGATAGATTAATAGATAGTTAGATAGTAGATAGAGAGATAGATAGATTAATAGATAGATAGATAGAGAGATGGATAAAGAGAAAGATAGATATACAGATAGATAGTGAAATAGAGAGATAGAGTTAGAGAGATAGAGAGATAGATAGATAGATAGTTAGGTAGATATATAGATAGACAAACGGACTGAAAGATAAGCAGACAGACAGAGAAACATATAGATAGATAGATAGATAGATAGATAGATAGATAGATAGATAGATAGATAGATAGATAGATAGATAGATAGATAGATAGATAAGATAGATAGATAGATAAGATAAGATAAAATATATATATATATATGGATAGATTAGATAGATAGATAATATATCATAGATAGATTTGGTATATATATATATATATATATATATAGAGAGAGAGAGAGAGAGAGAGAGAGAGAGATAGATAGATAGATAATAGATAAGATAAGATAGATATATAGATAAGATAAGATAGATAGATAGATAGATAGATAGATAGATAGATAGATAGATAGATAGATAGATAGATAGATAGATAGATAGATAGATAGATAGATAGATAGATAGATAGATAGATAGATAGATAGATAGATAGATGTGTAAAGTCCCTGTAAGGATGAGATGAAATCCCTTAGATCCTATAAACCACTAATGGGACGGTTTTATGGTGCCCTTCTTTCATCCCCACCATAGCCGATAGTGCAATGGCCATGGAGGCACCACGGGAGATATATCGGGAACTTGAGCCAAGACCTGAAAAATTTCCTTGGTCCTCACCGGAGATCGAACCAGGTACCTTCAGGTCGACAGTCGAGCGCGTTACCGCACGACCATCCGATAGATAGATAGAGCTTATCATTTAATTTGTTTGCCTACAATGGAGGTCGATCAGAACCAAATTTCCTATTTTTCAAATCACATACATTAAAGTAAAATAGAATTGTAGATAAATAAAAGGATTGAAGTAATTAAAAGCCATAAAATCTACATTGTTAGAAAATACGATAAAAAAATATTCAGCGTACGAATATCAGTATAAACATCAGTATATATCATAAATATCAGTGTATATAGACGAAGGTATTTTGTTTTGTCTTTTTTCTTTTAATAAATTCTGGAATTCCCGATAGTTCTTTTTTCTAGGATTCTAGGATGTGCTCTTATGCTTACATGGAGATAAAAATAGATTATGATACAATTAGATTGTCAAGTAGTTACTACACTGTCAGTGCTGCGCCTATCATTAAATGACCGAAATTTTCGTAATTTTTTTTTTTTTTTGAAAAGCTTAAATGAGGTTCTCTACTTTAGCAAAATTATTATTGTTTTTCGAAAAAGTCTCACAAAATAATGTAAAAAAAAAATCGATAGAATAGTAATTTGATTGATTTGATCTATCTTTCAACTTCATTTGATGTTTTGTAAAAAAAATTGAATTTTTTTTTTTAATTTAGGTTATTTTATTTCCAAAAAGATACAGTTTTGTCTAAATTTTGATTTCTAAGCTAAAATTAATTATTCTTTTTTTCTGCAAGTTTGTCAAATTTCAAGCTTTTTTGACAGATAGCGAAGTGTTAAATTTTTGTATCAGAAATGTCAACATCTGTAGATGATCGGTATTGTTCTATTTACAGTCTGGAAGACCACCATTGTATTTTGAGCTAAAAAAGCCATAAAAGAATTTGTACATAGTTTTGATGTGAGTAGGTCTGTTATTAGTTAATATATCAAACTTATATGACTCCAGTGTTTGGGGTTGGATGGCCGAGTGGTGTAGATAATCGACTGTCGACGTGAGAGTCCTGAGTTCGATCCTTGGTGAGGCCCATGCAAAATTTACCAGGTGAAATTTGGTACAAAGTCGTCCTACAAGTCCACCCAGCTTTAAATGGGTACCTGACTTAAAGTTGGGGAAGTAAAGGCGGCTGGGCGTTGTGCAAACCACACAATCCCTTCATATGCCGAGATTATAGCAACAGATGAATTGTTAGGGCTAAGCGAACTTTACTTATGACTTCAGTGTAGAATTTTGAGTGTTAGTACTTTTAGTAAGTATTGGCATAAACCAAACCAATCTGACACGTGTTTGGAGGATCACTATTTTGTGTTAAATGCCAACATTTTAGTATTGATTTTAAATCAATCTTTTAATAGCGATTTATATTTTAGTAATATGAATATATCTGTAGCAGTAAAATCAGTTATTTGGTTAAGAATAATCAAAAAAGTTTTCTTAAACTACTGTTACTAAGTAATGTGACTATAATAATGTAGCTGTATATACAGCTCTGCAAATAATATACATCTTTTTGTCTAATCTTATATTTTAAGTCCAAGTGGTTGAAATTATAAAATAAATGCTTTGACTACTTATTTTTTATATTATTGTAGATGCAAATAATGTTTTATTCTTTATATTAATAATCTTAACCCGTGGAACACCATTAGGATGGTTTGTTACTCGTTCTTAGGTGAATGAATGACAAAGGAAACAGTTGCATCAGTCATTAAAAGTACTATACTACACTTAGACTATATTATTTGTAGATAATCTACGAAGTGAACTTAATGCTATTGTATTGATAAATATCACGGATACATATATATACATATAATACATTCGCTAGAACCATTTCGGAAGTCATTTGAAAAAGCTATGTTTACTAATTATAATTGAAGAAATATGCTTACAAATGTCTAAACGCATGTTAGCATACATCAGCTAATGTTTGTGAGTGAGAGGGGGGGGGGAGGTTGGCGTCAACGACTATCAGCCTCTCCTCCCCATTTCTTGATTTTGCCTTTGAAGCTTGCTGGGCTAGAATACATTAAGTATCCCTGTAAGCACATAATGAAAGCCAAATAAAGAGAATAAAGCTCTGACTTGGATTTGTATGGAAGTTGATTTGACTATAATCATTGATAAACATAAAAACTACTACCTGGTGGCCCTTTTAACACGATAAGAAACGAAATAACATAATATCGATGCTAATTGTCGTCCATTAAATGAACCCAGCAAATCCACGATTTCTTAGAAAAGACTAAAAAGCCCAGAATAGGTTATTCCATCATTTATGGAATTCCCGATTCTATTTACAAGCCAGACGAGCTCTTTAAACAGCTCGGCTACCCGACTCTCTTTTACTAGGCTACTCGACTCTCATTTACTATGTACTTAGCGGAACGACACATATTAAAGTTCCAACGAAAATCTTTTTGTGTATTACTCGTAACTAACCGAATCGTCTAATATATTTAATTTTTTTTCATTTCTCACACCTATCAAACTACAGTCATAGTTACATATGTTTCTGGTAACGTCCAAAGCCGGATTTAAAAAAAAATAGGTTCCATTTTGAAAAATAAAAATTATCCTTAAGGTTTTTTTTTTTAAAATTTGTGTACACTATTAAACATTTTGGGGGGCCCCTTTATTTTTCGCGTGCCCTACGCCACGATATAGTCGGGCTAGCTGTACATCCGGCCCCTATTACGACATAGTATTATCAGTATGTCTTCTAACTCTATTTATTGCTAAATTGAATAAAGTATTTTGAAATCAATTAAAATAAGTAATTTCTCCTAAGGCCCTTAAAGTGCTTATCGAGGTTGATGAAGTGTAGAATTCATCTGTTTCTATAACCTCGGCATATGAAGGGATTGTGTGGGTTAGCACAACGCCCAGCCGCCATTACTCCGACCCAACTTAAAGTCAGGTACCCATTTAAAGCTGGGTGGACTTGTGGGACTTACACCATGACCCGAGAAAAATCGAAAGGTTCTCACAGAGGTTCAAACCCGGGACCCCTATGGTCGACAGTTGAGCGCTCTACGCTGCACGACCATTAGTTCCCCTACGAAATCAATACGTCTTTGAAAAATATAAATAAGCATCCGTCGATTATGTGCAACTTTCAAATATAATTGCGATTGAACGTAATATTTTTAAAGTACAGGCTGAGTCAGTAAGAGTTATGATATAGTGTACTTCCACATTGTGATGTTATATTGTGGTGGTACTTTACGGTGATAAATTGAGCTGGTACAGTATGGTGGTACATTGTGGTGGTGCATTGTTGTCGTATAGTGTGGTGGTACACTGTGCTGGTACATTGTGAGAGTAGATAGTGGTCGTACATTGCGATGGTATATGGTAGAAGTTCATATTAATGGTTCTTTATAATTAAAGATTCTGCTTGTACATTACGGTGGTACATTGTGTTGGTAATTTGTGGCAGTACATTGTGGTTGTACATTGTGGTTGTACATTATGTTGTTACTTTAAGTTGGTACATTGGGGGGGGGGGGGTTGGTACATTGAGTTCCTATTTTTATAACACTGCTTGACTTATGGGAGGTGTTTTTGTTTTCTATGAAGAACATTTCCGCGACACACGTGACCCCAGGTTCATGGCACTGACGGTTACGGTGGGGATGAAAGAAGGAAACTACAAAAATAATAATCCGTACCATTGGAGGATCGAACCCAGGACTCGCAGGTCGACAGTCGAGTATCTACACCACTCGGCCATTCGTCCCACTATCTATCATTGGTAATGTGTGCATATTCATTTTCAATTCGTATATATATATATATATATTAATCTACATTGTACATTTTTTAAAACTTAAATCTTTAGCCTATCATTTATGCCACTGAAATTTTAAAAATAAAATAAAATATCTTAAAATAATTGATTTTATTCATCTAGCTCTTAAGAGAGGTTGATGTGACCCGAGTATTAAAAGCTCTCAGTGCTTACTGTAATACAATACGTGTGTTTCAGACTGATCAAAGACGCATAAACTGCACCAGATCTGTCAAGTATTGCGTTTTATACGAACGCAATGAGCGTGCTCTATTTTACAAGGGAAATGTAATTATTTCATTCTGAATGCCCATTTTTTTTCAATCATGCTAAAAACGAAAACTTTAACTGCGTGGTATTCCGAGTGTATACATAAACTACCCATAATCATGTTTGATTATGTAATCACCACGAATTGCTATTAAATTCTATTTTATTTATTTAGTATTTTTTATTTAAAAAAAAACGGCTAAAACCGCCTTATTATTTAACAATTACTAAACCTTAAATCCGAATAAAATCCGCCAATAACACGCCATTGAAGCTCGACACACATAGCCATAAAATGAAAAATTTATCTTTCCGGTTTTAATAAGCAATTATATCCAGGGGCATGTAGGCTCATAAATAACCCTGAAATACAGGCTTGTAGTTGGTTTTCGAGCTATTTATGGCGTATTTCAAGTGATCTCGTTTGTTTTTTTTTTGGGTTCTTTAAATGATTATGTAATAAAATCAATTATATGTTAAACGCAATAAAAATAATAAAATTGATTTTATTTAAATTTTACATCTAATCGAAGTTAATAACATGAATTCTCTATGAAATGAATAGAAAGTTAAACAATATATAATATACTATACTTCTTCTTCATTTGGCTCTACATCCTATTTAGTATGGCCTGCCATACTACTCCTCTCCACTTTTCCCGATCCGTGGTCTTCTTCCTCTACGCTCTCACTCCTATGTCAATAAGGTCTTTCTCTACTTCCTCTAACCATCTGCTTCTTGGTTTGACTTTAGGCCTTTTCTCATTGGGTGTTGCCTTATATGTTGGTTTAGGACCTTTATTGTTTTCTATTTTCTTTCTATGTGCCCTCCCCACCTCAATAATATAAATTAAATTTCAAATTTTATAAATTATTGCAGTTAATAAATTCATTTTCAATGTTTAAAAACCTTTTAATTTGGATGAAACTGTATCTTTTTATCAAAATTCTTTATATTTTTATTTTTTTCCCTTGTCACATGTGTCCATGAAAAATGATCGACCCTTTATCTTGAGGATCAAGCTCAAGGTTTACATTAACATATGCATAGAAAAGCTTAATATTTAAATACTATCTGTACCCTGAAAAACCTTTGCATAGCTTTATATTCCGTTAGGTTTGATCCATAGGCAAGGCTTTTTTTGGTTTGGGAAAGATCGATTTTTTCATGTTATTTTTTTATAACAATTTAAAGATGCAACAAGTTGTAGAAATAAAAAAAAAATATATATTTAAATGGAAACATTTCACAATTTTGGCCTTTTGGGTTTCATGTTGAAAAACCGCAGAAACATTAAAAATTTTAGATTTAAAAAAACAAAAAATTATCGAATCTAGACGCGGGCATTACGCCATTTTGAATTCTGGTTTTCCTCTTTCAATTTAACGCAGATCCTAGACCGCTATTATTCTATTAGATGGGTGCAAAAAGGTTGTGATTAAGTTATATAATCTGATTGAAAAAAAGAGAGATTTATTTACCTGTATTTAAAAAAAAGACCTTTGCCTCCTGAGCAGGAGGCGCGGTGGGGGAGAGCAGAAGTGTTACGCCATGGACGACTTACATTTTAATTCACATGGAAGTTCGAGATCCGTGAAGTGTATGCTATGTAGGTCGACCGTAACAAAACTTTCTCCAATCGTGGGTGGGGGGGGGGAGATAGGGGATGACTCTTCCAGCACATGGTGTTCTTTGTTGTGGCCTCCTCCCACCAGGAGTGGAGTCGGTACATTGCCCCCTAAACCTACATGAGCTAGAGCGAAAGGTTGAGGGGAAGGGTGCGACTGTCACGGATTGATACCAGCCAGCGCGCCAGAAGGACCGGGGGGGGGGAGGGGCATATGATACCTTCAGAGACCGTGCCTATGAGTGTTCTTATCCACATGTATGAATGCAACCGACGATTGTTTAAAATAAAATAAAATAGAGACTTACAGATAAACTGAATGTTAAAGTTCTTGAATAGCCCAGTCTCCACAGCCACACGTCTATCTATCTATCTATCTATCTATCTATCTATCTATCTATCTATCTATCTATCTATCTATCTATCTATCTATCTATCTATCTATCTATCTATCTATCTATCTATCTATCTATCTACCTAATCTATCTATCTATCTGATATATGTATAGATTAAAAACTCTTAGTACAATACTTATGCCCCAACTTGACTTCCGTTAGTCTAGTTGCTATTCAGTGTGCCGGGTGCTTCCTCTCGACTCAGAGCTTGATCTGCGGAATTATTTAAGGTAATGCGGTTCAGGGCGGAGTAAAGTTTACGTTACATATTCAAATTTGTAGACTTTATATTTGTTGATATTTTAAAATAATACTTATTTTAATATTACAACTGGTATATTAAAAATAGTGCGAAATGTTAAACAAACAAAAAAAAAACAACAATTGAATTAAGTTTAGAAGGTGAACAGTTTACCTGGATAGTTCTATCATGGTTGTGTTACCAAATTAACAGGCCAGTCTGCGTGATTTGTGGCAATGACTTTGGTAAACAAGTCATAGTGGGAGAAACTAAATTTAAAATTTCTCAGAAGAAAAAAAAAATCCAATCGATCAAGACAATTAAAACAAGATACAAACAGGAAGTTTGATTTGAGATCGATAATATTATTTATTGATTTGAGATTGATAATTTACTGATATTGTATATGAGAATATTTTGGACGGGGAATATAAACTTACATTTTTTCAAATGGCCACTTCTAGGAAAGCCATCACCAATTTCTTACAAGATAAGAGGAATCAATGATCATTTACTTAAAGTGTCTGGTAAGTTGTAGAAGAACTGAAATCACCGATTGATTTATATAGAGAAACTTGTTATAGTGAAATATTTTGAGTGTATGATCTACCTGTATCACAGGAACGCAGCCAGAAGAGGGGGGTGGGGGGGCTGAGCCTCCCCCCCCCAAATCTTCATGGCCTGAGCCCCCCCCCCCGGCCCAATTTCTGTTTTTTTTTAAATTTTAATAATAATAACACTAATTTCTGACTTCATTCAAAACATATGTATAATAAAATATTATTTGCATGATTTCTGAGTGATGTTATTTATTTTGCTAATTTATTTTCTAGCGGAATGAATTTTATTTAAAATGTATCAATTGAAAATGTAAACTTTTTCATGGATAGATCTGTTCTTTGTTTTCAATATTTTATAACACATATCACACAAATAACTAAGCTATATTCGCACATCTGTGTCATTCTTCTCGGGCTGTACGTTAAACCGACAGTATAATATAATAATAGCGATTTGGGCGCTGCGTTAAATTGAAAGTAAAGAATTAACATAACAGTATTGCAGTTTAAAATACAATCATGAAAAAAATCGGATCTGCCCGAAACCAAAAAATAACCTAGCCTGCCGATCAAGCCTAAAGGGATATAACTCTATGCAAAGGTTTTGCAGGGTACAGCTAGTAATGATATAAATCATATAAGAAATGTGTAGCAGTACAAATGATCAATTTATTGATAACAGGAAGCCGGAATAGCTAAGCCTCGGTAGACTTTTATCCTTAAAACTCTTTACTATTTAAATTATTTTTAACAAAACTGCAGCATGCCCATACATTATTGAAACGGAGTTACAATTATATATTTCTAATTCATATCCAAATAATCGGTATCAACATGTACCATTTCAGATAAGGAACTGCAAAAAAAATTCTTGGGGAGGGGTCTCACAGAGATCCCCTCCCCGAACCCCCTCCTCTCCGTTCGCACTCGTTTGGCGCTTCGCACCTCAATCTTGCTTCCCCCCCTCTCCCCCCCCCCCCCCGAACATTTCTTCAGCTCCCCGATCAAATATTCCTGGCTACGGGTCGCTGAAATTTTTGTATCATTGCTTTTTTATCCCTTGTTTTTTTTTTTTTTAACTTTAATGTTGGTCGTATTTTAAAAAAGAAAGAAAATAAAACGAAACAATAGTCACCAACAGGTCGCAGAATCACAAACGTGTAAAATGTACTGTCTCAGTTAGTACCAGTGCTTTTTTCAGTGGGAACTCATGGGAGCTGAGTTC
The DNA here is from genome assembly GCA_021962125.1 of Bulinus truncatus. Taxonomy (NCBI): domain Eukaryota; kingdom Metazoa; phylum Mollusca; class Gastropoda; family Planorbidae; genus Bulinus; species Bulinus truncatus. The sequence goes on from JAGDYQ010000121.1 coordinate 548,727, forward strand.
CCATACCTTTTTTAGCCAGATTTGTAAAACTATATAGTCAGGTCGGTTTTTATTATAAATAAACTCTTTTAGTCTCTAATTTTCTTATAAAAACGTTTATTTCTTTAAATATCCATTACAATAAAATTTGTGTTCAGTGGAAAATTCAATTATAGACTATTATAGTATTTTCTGACATAAGTTCAAAAACAGATGTGAAATGAGTTCCCAAACATTTTTCGCTAGAAAAAAAGCACTGCTTAGTACAAAATACAGAACTTTATTGACAATACTTTTAATATCTATTTCTGTTATAAAATTGTCTAAAACATAGCAATTTTAAACAATAATACTATTTCATGGTACTAAAAGCGATCTTCGGTGATACATGGTAGAGAGTTATTGTACTGACGACTTAAAAAACCTATCTAGCGTAGAGTTAGTATAATAAAGAAATAACAAAAAAAAAAGACTTAAAGAAAGCATTGAAGTTATGTTTACTGTAGGCAGACTGTCATATGTTTACTGTAAGCAGCCTGTCATATGTTTACTGTAAGCAGACTGTCATATGTTTACTGTAGGCAACATGTCATGTGATTACTGTAGGCAGACTGTCATAAGTTTAATGTAGGCAGACTGTCATATGTTTACTGTAGGCAGCCTGTGATATATTTACTGTAGGCATACTGTCATATGTTTACTGTAGGCAACATGTCATATGATAACTGTAGGCATACTGTCATATGTTTACTGTAGGCAGACTGTCATAAGTATACTGTAGGCAGCCTGTGATATGTTTACTGTAGGCAAACTATCATATGTTTACTGTAGGCAGCCTGTCATATGTTTACTGTAGGCTGCCTGTCATATGTTTACTGTAGAAAGACTGTCATATGTTTACTGTACGCAGCCTGTCATATGTTTACTGTAGGCAGGATGTCATATGTTTACTGTAGGCAGAATGTCATGTTTACTGTAAGCAGACTGTCATATGTTTACTGTACGCAGCCTGTCATATGTTTACTGTAGGCAGACTGTCATAAGTATACTGTAGGCAGCATGTCATGTGTAAACTTCAATTAGCCTGACATGTATTCTATTTTTCTTTAATTTTCTGATGGATGTCTAATGTTTCTGAAATTTTATTTAAAAAAAAAAAAGAAAGAAACAATATTTGTTTAGAAAACTATAAAAGAAAACATCACAACAAAATAAAACTAATTTCATTTATATACATATAGTATATACATAAAGTATATACATATAGTACATACATATAACCTATTAAAACGAAGCATTGAAAAAGGCTTGAGAAACATATGCAGAAACTCGAAACATATACGAACACAGTTAATTACCTATGTAGCATCTGTTCATTTTGTACTTAACAGTAATTGAAGGGCCACCTGAAAACCAGCCCAAACGTTTACCTCTTGCATTAAACTCTTAATATCGTTTTCTATTTACATAAACTTAATATGAAAAGTTTAGAAAACCATAACAAATAAAAAGGAGAAAATAAACTGGTGTATGTTTATCATCATTGTATCTTCTTTAGATTCAGTACACTTGTGCTTTAAATCTTTTATCTTACGAGGTGTTTCTAGCTGAAACAGCTTTACGTAAATTTATTAGCAATTATGTCTTTCGCGATTAATTTCAGCAAATTTTGTTATGAAATTCACATAACAATGTTCTCAACGTATTCAAAATAAGTTTTAAATTATGTCTCAGCATTAAAAGAGAATTCAGTCCACTGATAAATAATTGTCCTTTAACGGAAAAAAAAAACCTTGTGTCTTGTATTTGAAAAGACATAAATAGTGTCTACAGTGTTTTAAGTCATTTCCAGCTTGATAGAGAGTGAGAGAGAGAGAGAGAGAGAGAGAGAGAGAGAGAGATCTGTCAGCGCAGCCATGGATCTTCGAGACTCTCTGGTCAAGTTTTTTGTTGTTTTTATAGCTACCGTTGAATGAGGTAAGGTAAAGCACATTCGTTTTATTGCACAATGGGAATATCGCTCTATCTATCTTTCGATTTGTCCACCTAACTATATATCCCTCTAATATATCCCTCTATCTGCTATCATAAATCTATCAATCATCTCTCTATCGAATCATATCATTATATCCATATATTTGTCTATCTATTTATATATCTATCTTTCTATCTATCTACATCTATCATTATATATATATATATATATATATATATATATATATTATGGGTATATATATATATATATATATATATATATATAGCCTATATATATTATGGGTATATATATATATTTATATATAGGCCTAATACTAAAATTCCTTAAGTCACAAAATATAACAAATTCACCGTCTAAGAATTTTCAAAACTCATGTCTTTTAGAGGTGTGTCACAGACAAAGAGAGACAACTAAGACAAGAAACAAAACTGATTCTCATGGGGAAGAAGGAGAAGATAACAGATCATTGGAGGAAAGGTTGCCTCCCTTGTACGAGGCCATCCTTGAACTGAGACATTCAGGCACCACAAGTACCCTTGCACTAAAACAATGGCCAACCAACAACGTATAGATGAAGAACCGATCTAGATGAATAAGCTATTGACGGATGATTACATAACGGCATCATCACTGATATCATCAGTAAACTTTTTAAAATATTTATTGTACAATTCAAAGCCAAACAAAATTAATAATAAATAGACCTAAAACTCTCTTATTTGCAATACTTTTATATAGGTTTTTTGTTTAAAAGAAAACAAAAAAACACAACAAACAAAAAAAAAAACAACAGCGATGCGCTTTCTTTATAACTTTTATTCTGTTGTAGCGACACTACAAAAATATAAGGGTTTATTTATAATACATTAATAAACAAAATGTTTTGATTGGTTTAGATTACAAAGACTTTTAGATCTTTATTTACAAATATGTTTAGCTAGAACAATCATTAGGTTTTTTACAATTGTTTGAGTTTATTATAATAATTAAAAAAAAACGATACATCTACAAAAATATTGGGATTTTTATGATACATCGAAAAAACAAAACTTATTTTGATTAGTTGAGATTACGAAGACTCTAATGGTCTTTACTTAAAAAAAAAAGACATGGTTAGCTACAGTAATTGAACATTACTAACACTGAGAGTTATGGTGCGGTTAACAAGAGACTGAATCTTATGGAAACAGGCTTTATGTATAGGGAACATGGGTGTTACCAAATGCCCCCCCCCCTTATTGTTAAAGGTGAGAAAAGTGAGTATATGTCAGGGGGCCAGTGGCTATTGTGATTTGACAGCCCTATAATATTAGCAAGCGAAATGCTAAACAGCGTTTTTAGACAAGAACTTCCTAACAACTTTTGAATAGGGTTTATCAATGTAACTTTGCCTTATGCCACCAAATGTATATTGCTATAAGCCCCTACCTTCAATGTATATTGTCATAGGTCCCGAAAACGTATCTTGTCTTAAAACACCCAAAATGTATCTTGTCATAAAACACCAAAAATTATCTTGTCATAAAACACCCAAATGTATAATGTCATATGCCCCCTACCTTCAATGTATATTAACATAAGACACCGAAAAAGTATCGTGTCATAAGACACCCTAATGTATATTGTCCATAAGACACCCTATGTATATTATCATATGACCCTCGAAATGCCCTTTTGCCTAGGGCTTACAACATACATAACGACACCCACATATAATACCGGTAAATAAGTTTTATGATTGTCTTCATGAGAACATGTTACATTCTGCCGCCAACAACTTTAGTGACATACAAAGCAATATTGATAACAACGAAAACATAAATATATATTAAAAGTATACGTCCTTTTAAAATTATTTTTTTTTAAAATAAAAGTATAGCTAATGATAATTGTATTATGATTTTTTTTTACTTTAAACCGCTTTATTTTAATCATCAACATATTTATTAAGTAGTATTATGTAAACATATTAATGCATGTTTGATTCTTACACATGTATGAATTTAAATTTGATATATTTGTATATATACACCGAAGTTAAAAAACAATAACAACAATTTTAAACAGTACTTGTATATATCACATATGGTAAATATTAAATATTTCCATTACTGTAAGGTATAATATAAAATGAAAATACAAAGATCTAAAAATTTTTTTTTTGATATACAGAGAACAAGGTATAGGCCTTGATAATTAAAATACACACAAAATGGCTAAATTAATATAATAAAAAATAAAAATATAAATTATAATCGAACTGTCTGAAAACATGAATAAAGTTTAATTAATGAAAGTTTTATTTTATTTCCTAAATTGTGGTTGTAATTTTCCTAATACCTGTGCCCTCTCTGAAACCAATGGTCTTAATAACGTGTTTTGAAATAATTATATAGAAAACACAATTCTATAAAAATCTATTATATTTAACGTTAACGTTCGTTGTGGATAGGTTATAGAAATCTGGACGAGCAATGAATACATGTGATTATTATAGTGAAAGGTAAGAGAAAAGATTAAAATATGTATTTATGAAGATATGTTACTTTTTAAGGATTGTTATTAAATAAGTTGAAGTGTCCCGGATTTTTAAATGGGGTTACTTTGTCCGACTATCTCTCTATCTTTTATCCATCCATCAATCCAACCACCCACCAATCTATTCATCTATCCATCGTTATATATCCATCTATTTATTTATACAGCTATTTATCAATCCATCTTTATATCTATTTATCTATGTATCCACTTTCTTTTTGACTATCCACTTTCTATTTGTCTAATCGAACTTACTATCTACCTATCTATTTAACATTCAGACTTTATATATATATATATACAGTGGATTCCGCTTAATTGGGACACCGCTTAGTTGGGACAGCCGCTTATTTGGGACAAATCTCAAAGAAACCAAACCAAGAAGCCAATAGTAAATTTGTATTTTTAATTAGGACAGCCGCTTAATCGGGACAAAAAGTCTCGGTCCCGATGTGTCCCAATTAAGCGGAATCGACTGTATATATATATATATATAAGTAATATGCATCTAAATTATGTGAGTTGTCCGTCTGTCTGTCAATTTGTCTGTCTTATTGTCTGTTACAGTAACATTGGTTTCGAGGTGAAAATCAGACCATAACGAAGAATGAATAAATCAACATCAAACATTGAGTATTGAGACATGCACCGAGCACAACAAGGACTTTTATATTATAAAACAAGCAAAAATTAAGCCTGTAAAAACAGGACGTTTTAGAGCATTTTTCATGTATAAATAGAGAGGGAAGTAAGTCATGTTTAATAACTGTTACAAAAATAAATAATGATTACGCCCCTTTGTTTAGCTTATAATCTATATATGATATATAAACTCCTTAGGAGCCCTGAAGCCCAGCCCTGAGAGGTCATATCGCGAAATGGACTTTTGATGTACACATGACAGGCCAAGACCTACAAAATGATATATACATCATGGTTCTAGGACTTATGATTGCTGAGATCTAGGGCGCTTTTTTGTTAATAAAGCTTATATAGTAAAAAACGATACTTAATAAGCCCCCTTTTTCGGCCCTCAGAGGTCAGATCTCGAAACGGACTTTTGATGCACACATGGCAGGCCAAGACCTACAAAATGATATATACATCATGGGTCTAGGACTTATGGTTGTTGAGATCTAGGGTGATGACAGACAGACAGACAGATAGACAGACAAAACGCGGACAATAGTGCATTTTTTCGAAAATGCTTTAAAAATGACGGCATTAAGTGTCTTAGAAATTGTACACACCTCTTGAGTAGCATGACTGTCTTAAAAAAAGTGTACATTTAAATAATCACAAACATACTTCATTACATATATTTTTTTGGGTTACGGCAAAAATGTAAGTCCCCCGTAGTAGTGTCTGTTTCAGGTCTACCTATCCATAAATAAAACGGATCTGGTATTGGCTGCTATAAACTGAAGCAGAGTCGTTCCTGTAAATAGGTCAACTAGGACCCCCCCCACTCCCCCCCTCCCACCGCCCTCATCCCAATCAGGCCAAAAAAAACTTCTTCCAGCATTCAGTTTTTTATTAAACATTGTAATTAAGAGAGCCCTAGTTTGGAACTTTTTACCTAGGTCCCCCCCCCCAAACGTCATACGATGGGCTCTTGACTGATGCTTGATGTGATCATTTTTTAGGATCTAAATATTCAAGCGATGTCGATGATGATGATTAATTTAATACATATGAATGTGTGGGCCATTGTTATTTCAGTCCTTCCTTCTGATTTTTATATGTGTCATGGTTAATGAAACCAAATATTAAACACAGAAAAAAAAACATGATAGTATATCGTGTAATATTTAAACCAGTGGTTCTCAAAGAGTAGAAGCTGACGGAAGTGAGTGACCACTAATGTTATTGTTTACATAACGCGGAATATATAGGATTAAATTAATCATCATCATCGACATCGCTTGAATATTTAGATCCTAAAAAATACATATACAACCAACTAGATATTTGGCTGTCAAATTGGGATATGTGTCTGTCATTGTGTGCATTTTGTTTTAGCTGCAATTAAGACGACCCCCCCCCCCTCGATTTCAGTTTTGTATTTTATAGTTCTTAACTCGGCTTATGTGCGAGTATATACGTAGATTTTTTTTTGTGGGTCCGTGAATAGCGAAATCTAGAGAACCACTGATACAAACATTTTTACATTAAATGATGATTCCTCAAGACCTTCTCTTGACGTAATTTATGTTTACAAAAAGAGCATTTGCAGTATTTTTTTCCACCGTCGGGTGTTGGCTGAAAGTTGATTTTTTTTTTCTAGGTTTCAAACGAGTTTGTTCTTTATAGGCTTCCAAGCAATCTATTTTGTCAATAAAAACATAATCCTCGTAAATTCTCATACAATCAAAATCGAAATTCTCCTTTTTTTGCTCTACAGCACTGATATCTCTCAATTCATTATTTGTTACACCATTATATTCTCTGATTATTTCCTGTACACGAGAGTTGCCATTTTGTGAAGCTTTCATATGAGCTGTCTCACCTTTCAAGTCTGTTTAATTCTACATCAGCGCCAATAACTGCAGCAGATTCAACTGCATTAGCTAATCCTCGTTCAGACGCCTTCATCAAAGCTGTCTCCTCCTTGGCATCTTTTTCTTATTTACGTTGGCGCCATTGTTGCAACAAAGCCTGCAGAGAGTCGTAATGATCTTCCTCCAAACATTTCATCAAACATGTTTTTCTCCATCTACATCCTTTGCGACTGAGTTCAGTACTCTGTTCTTCTTAAAATCTCACTTTTACAGTGTATAGGTTTCCTGAATAGGCCGCGAGAAACAGAGCGAGTTTGTCCGGCGAAATTTGGCTTGTTGACATGTCAGCTCCCTTCTGTATTAAGTAACTTAACCATTTCAGCTTTCTTCTCCTGAGCTAGTAACATACAGCAGTGTTCCCCGAAACACACTCTGTATTAATATCCACGCCTTTGCTTAGTAAGATCAACTGTTCTCTATACGTCTACCTAACGCTGCTTTAGCCTTAGAGGCGTCAAATCCACAGTCGCGTCCTTTTGTTCAATATTTGTACCTCCGTTCATTAGCTAATCGAGCGTCCCCTCATCCTATCCGTTGGATGCTGCTCTAACAGCGCTGTCTCTCGCCGTGGATAGTTCTCGAGTTAATTGTGTGATCCTTCACATCACCTTACTTAAGTGTCTCTTGTGTGTCTATTAAGGGCGAGACTAATCAACGGGCGTTGTGACTCCAATCGTTGGTCACATTGATCTGCGCTTCTCTTTCAATAACTCATCAGTCACCACAGGAGTTACCTTTGCATGATGCACTGCAGCAGAGGAGTTGAGCCGAAGTACTCCGAATGTTGACGTTAGCTAATCATTTTCGTTAACTAGCGTGGCTGCTTCTGTCTTTCCATTCAAAATCGCCACCATCAGAGGGATTGCCCTCCCCTCGATGGAACACAGTTCCTTGTTGGATCCCATAGCTAAGAAGATACAACATAGTTTTAAATGTGCCCCTAGCTGCTGTTTTTATTCCAAAGCTTGTGTGTAGCCTTGATTATCCTTATCGTCCACGAGTGCATTGATATTGATAAAGTATTTTTATTGTTTCTACATAGTTATTTTCTGCTGCGTACATGAATTTGGTTGATCCGTTTTGGTCTTTGTGCATTGCAAGGTGCTTTCATCTTTAGTAGATGTTCTACGATGCGAGTCTTACCGAATTCTGAAGCTTTCATCAGCGACGTCAAGTTTCTGCTATTTTTCATGTTGACATTGGCTCAGAATAGGATTAATTCCTGAACTGTGCTGAGTGATTCATTCTGAGCGGCCAAGAATAGAGCCGATTGATTCTTATCGTCTTGAATATTAGGTAATGCACCGAGTCTTAATAAATAAACAACAACCTCGTAGTGGCTCTTATCTGATGATATGATTAAAGCTGTTTGTCCCAACGAGTTTCGAAAGTTGACATCAGCACCGCTTTGACATAAAATGTGCACGTTTTCGAGGTGCCCAGAGTTTGCTGCCATCATCAAAGAAGTATTTCCGCTCTCATCATTGTCATCTACGATGCTTCCTTTGTTCAATAGGAGCGAAATGATGTCCGCCGCGCTCTCGGACAACGACGCGAACATGAGCGCTGTGTTGCTATTATTGTTTCTCATTCTTACTTCTGCGCCGTTTTCCACTAACAGTTCAACCGTCTCAAAGTGACCTTGAGAGGCCGCCAGCATCAAAGCTGTGTTCATATTTTTATCCACCTCGTTTACGACAGCAGCTTTTGCTAACAGTGCATTAACAATGCCCTTCTCACCAATTATGGCGGATTTCATCAAAGGCGTCTGACCCATTATATCTAAGTCTTCCACCAGGGCCCCTGATTCTAACATCCTATCCACTAAATGACGATGCCTAGCCTTGATGGCGAAGGTCAGCGCAGTTGATCCATTCTCGTCCTTAGCGTTCACGTCACTTCCGGCGTCTATCAAAACTTTTGCCGTTTTGAGGTTGCCACATAAGGCAGCTTGCATTAAGTAAGTGAAACCAGTTGTGTCTATTGTTTTATATATGTTGTCCTTCGAATCTAATTGTATAAATATCCATGTTAACAAAGGATATCCTTTTTTAGAACATTGCTTAACTAATGCTGAAAATATAGGGGCAGACACTAAACCAATTGGGCTGACAGCCGCAGATGCAATTTTAATTGTTTCCATTTGTCTGTGTAATGAGTTCAACTTAAAAACACAAAGCTAATTGAGGTAAAAGTGTCTCGAAAATTCATAACACAATTCTATAATCTCAGAGAAAGCTAGATGAGCCAGTGGTTTATTTGATTACAAAGTTCGTTCTTTGCTGAATTGAAAGAAATATATTGCAACTTTCTGAAAAGAAATAAAAAAAACTACTTTTAAAAGTAGTTCACTTAGGGTTGTTTATACAACAAAAATAAGAGAAGAAAATTTACAGATATAACAAAGCACACATAACTGCTTTAAAATACAGAGCAAAAGATTGCTGTAAAATCTAAAAAAAAAAAATAAAACTGTTTGTAATTTCAAGATAATGATCTCTTTATATTGAACTGTAGAATACAATCGCATTTTTGTTATAAATCTAAATACATATATGCCCTTAAGTTTTTCTCTTATGTTTATCTAAATGGTTATCTCTCTTCCTTATATTATCTCTTTTTTATCTCTCTCATCAATATTATCCATTTTAGACAATAAATTGTTCAGTTTTATTACTTTATCGCAAAAAAAAAAAAAATTGCAATTTATAACACTTTTCTTAACTATTTTCTTTCGTTTCGCATATTTTCGGTTTAATATTTAAAAAAAAAACACGACCGAATTTCATTGATGTTGCTGCCAATTTAGCATTATAATGGATAAACTAATATAAAATAATGGACATAGGATTATATAGGAAACGTAGTGCCTTAAGAAGCACTGACGCCCCGCCTCAATAAGGAATTAAAAAAAATAATCAAACCCATTACATGTTAAGGGGATGGATGCCCTTGATGCCCCATGGGCCATTTATTTTTTATCACTACTTAGAATGTGTAGAATGGGGCATTAAATATGACATAATTATTAATATCGGTTATATAGGAATTGTAAAGTTAACTTTAAATATGTTACGGTAGATTTTATTAGACTATTATAAAAGAACAAACTCAGTGCAGTACACTGTATAGAAAAATTTAATACAACTTATAAAATCTTTTCTTATCTTCTATCTACTTCTACTATAACAACTACTTTAAACTACCTATCTCTACTCTAATCATGTCAGCGCTATACTACTGCATCTTTATCTAATCTACTGTTACTAACTTATTTAAAACTTAGCTAAAAATGACTACACAAAGGTCAGGGGGTAGGGGGTGATCATCAAGGGGGAGGGAATGGGATGGTGAATAATTACGCTTTCTGTGCATGTGCTATCAGTAGACATTAAATCCAAGTTGGGAGCTAAGCTTGAGAACAGAACGTGAACCTGGGTTACGTAATCAACATGGTTTAACTAAGAGGGGAGGTGAAAAATTCATCTGCCGATGTAGGTGGGGGGGCGGTGAAGGTGGGAGGGGGTAAATTCTAAACAGGAATAAACAGTACCTTGAGAAACACTGATGCCCGGCCCTCAGATGGCATGACCAAAATTATTTAAAGCAAATTTATGTTAGGTGGATAGATACTCTTTGAGGCCCTATGGTCCTTTATCTAGTATCGTTACGTCTAAGTTGTGGAATGGTGCCATGAAAGTGACATAATTTTTAATATAGCTTATATTTAAAAAAAAAAACGGTCTCTAGGAAACCCTCAGAGGGCATGACCAAAATTATATAAACCATATTTATGTTAGATGGATAGCTGGTCTTGGAGCCATAGGGTCCTTTATCTTGTTAGGCTATGTATAAGGTGTTGAATGGGGCCCTAAAAATGACATAATTATTACAAAGGCTTATATAGTAAAAAACGGTACCTTCAGAAAAAACTAATGCCTGGAACTTAAAAGGAATGACCAAAATTATGTTAGCTAAATTTATGTTATATATATATATATATATATATATATATATATATATATATATATATATATATATATATATGTGTGTGTGTGTGTGTGTGTGTATACATATGTATGTGTGTGTGTATGTAATGAATTCGCTGCAACCACTTAGGAAATATTTTTAAAAATCTATGTATACTATAATTAAAGAAACACGCTTACAAATATCTAAACGCATGTTAGCATACATCATCTCATGTTTGGGAGTGTGGGTGGGGGGGGGGAGGTTGGTGTCAACGACTATCAGCATCTCCTTGCCCATTTCTTTTGACGCCTGCTGAGCTAGAATACATTAGTATCACTGTAAGCAAATAATGAACGCCAAAGAAAGAAAATAAAGCTCTCACTTGGATTAGTATGGAAATTGATTTGAATATATATCATTGAAAACATAAAAGTACTACCTGGTGACCCTTTTAACACGAGAAGAAACGAAAGAACATAATATCGATACTGTTTGTCATCACATAAATGATCTCAACACATCATTGTTTTCTTACAAAGAGACTAACATGCCTAGACTAGATTATTCCGTCATTTATGGAATCCCCGATTTTATTTATAAGCCAGTCGAGTGCTCTAAACTAGTCTAAACTGCTCGGCTACTCGCCTCTCGTTTATTTTGTACTAGCAGCAATATTATGAAATCGGGGTTATCAAGTAACACTCAATCCTAAACGTATGTTTTCTCTAATAAAAATCCTTAAGATTGTATATCCCTACGCGGAAAGACACATAGTAAAGTTCCAATGAAAATCTTTTTTGTGTATTACTCGTAACTAACTAACCGAATCGTCTAAAATATTCACTTTTTCATTTTCTCACACCTATAAGAAATTCCTAAAAGAAAGTTTCCTAAGCCCTAACGGTCCATCGGGGCAGATGAAGTTTAGAATTCACCTGTTTTTATAACCTCGGCATATGAAGGGATTGTGTGGTTAGCACAACGCCCAGCCACCTTTACTTCCCCAACTTAAGCCAGGTACCCATTTAAAGCTGGTTGGACTTGTGGGACGGCTCTGAAACACATTTCACCGGGAAAAATTCCCATGGTTCTCACCGAGGATCGAACCCAGGATTCTCAAGTCGACAGTCGAGTGTCCACACCACTCGGCCACCCATCCCAAACACCTATCAAACTACAGTCATATTTATGTCTGTTTCTGGTAACGTCCAAAGCGGGATTAAAAAAAAAATAGGTTCTAATTTGAAAAATAAAAATTATCGTTAAGGTTTTTTTTTTTTACTATTCAAATTTTGGGGGGCCTCTAGTCGGGCTAGCTTCATATCTGACCCCTATTACTTCATAGTATTATCAGTAGGTCTTCTAACTCTATTATTGCTAAATTGAATAAAGTATTCTGAAATCAATTAAAAAAGTAATTTCATTAAATCTGGGCTGAACAACCACTAGTCCTCTACGAAATCAATACGTCTTTTTAAACAAGCAATTAAGACTGTTCCATTCTGGACACAGGACGTGTTAGCGCATTTTCATGTTATGTATCAGTACGTATGCTATCTTTCAGTAAATATTTGTAAATTTTGGAAATGTTTATAAATTCAATTGTGTAATGCATATATCTGTAAAAAATTATTTATAAAGACGTTTCTTTATATTTGAAAAAAAATTATTTTCTCTTAAATCTAACTACAAGTGGTTTGTGGTTACTGAAATAGGACTCATAATTGAAAACATTCGAAATTATAGTCATTTAATCGTCCGAAAACTCCGTCAATTGTTGCATAGCTCTGATACTTTCAATTAAACTCAGAACACAAGCTTACTATTTCATTTGATGAGTTTCTTAATAAATCTTGGTGAAACTACGTGCTGCAGTATTTCGCACCAAATGAACGGGTTATTGAACGTACAAGGTGTATATATAATATATAAGCCCCTTAGGAGCCCTGAAGCCCGGCCCTACGAGGTCCTATCGTGAAATGAACTTTTGATGTACACCAAGACCTACAAAATGATATATACATCATGGGTCTAGGACTTGTAGTTGCTGAGATATAGCGCTCCTTTATTAATATAGCTTATATATTAAAAAAAGGTACTAAGGCCCCTTTTACGGCCCTGAGAGGTCAGATCGCGAAATGGAAAAAGTCATTTCTTGGCAGGCCAAGACCTACAAAATGATATATACATCATGGGTCTAGGACTTATGGTTGTTGAGATCTAGGGTGATGACAGACGGATGGACAGACAAAACGGGGACGATAGAGCATTTTTTTTTCGAAAATGCTCTAAAAAAAACACTAATCCATTATGTCCAACTTTTAAACCTTGTCGCTATTTTACGAAATATTTTAAATTAAAGGCTGAGTCATTAAGAATCATTATATATTGTACTTCCACATTGTGGTGTTATATTGTGGTGGTGCCTCATGGTGATACATTGAGCTGGTACAGTATGGTAGTACATATTGGTGGTGAATTTTTGTCGTATAGTGTGGTGGTGCATTGTTCTGGTACATTGTGAGAGTAAATAGAGGTGGAACATTGTGATGGTATGTGGTCGAAGTACACAGTAATGGTACTTTTTAATAATATATTCTGCTGGTATATATAGAGTTACATTATGATGTTAACATTGTGGCAGTACATTGTGGCTGTACATTGTGGTTAAACATTATGTTTTTACTTTAAGTTGGTACTTTGGGTGGTACATTGTGTCCCTATTGATATAACTCTGCATGACCTATGGGTTTTTGTCTTATTTGAAGAACGATTCCTCAACATACTTGACCCCAGGGCCATGGCACTATTCGTTACGGTGGGGATGAACGATGGAAACTACTAAAATAATAATCCATACCATTAGAGGTTATATATATATATATATATATATATATATATATATATATATATAAATATATATATATAAATGTATGTATATATATATATATATATATATATATATATATATTAGCTATACCATCCAAATCCTTAGCATAGAGTTATATATATATCGGCAGGCTAGGTTATTTTTGGCTTCGGGCAGATCCGATCTTTTTCATGATTGTATTTTAAACTGGAATACTGTTGTATTATTTCGTAACTGTCGATTTAACGCAGAACCCAAATCGCATTTATATATATATATATATATATATATATATATATATATATATATATATATATATATTAAGGTGGCCCAAAATAACTTTTTAACAAATTTTTCATGAGAATTTTGTTTTTTGTGTTTCCTTTACCGTCAAAAAAGCACAGAAAAAATTTCATGAGTATATGACTTTATTTAGTACTGCCTCGATAATGAAGTTTTAAATCATTTTGAATGAATTTTGAATGTGAGTATGTATATATAAATTAAATTAAAAAAAAGGTAAGTTTCCCTTCTTGGCCCTAACGGGCCGAATGGGGCAGATGAAGTGTAGAATTCATCTGTTTCCATAACCTCGGCATTGTGTGGTTAGCACAACGCCAGCCGCCTTTACTTCCCCAACTTAAGTCAGGTATCCATTTAAAGCTGGGTGGATTTGTGGGACGACTTTGCAACAAATTTCACCTGGAAAAATTCCATGCGCCTCGCCGAGGATCGAACCCAGAACTCTCAGTTTGACAGTCGAGTATCTACACCACTCGGCCATCCGTCCCACATGTATATAAAAAGCACATAGAAAATGCCAGAAGGTTATTGAAAGTTTTAGAAAAAATATATACCATTCTAGAAGTTTCTGGAAGGTTCTATGAAATCTCTAGAAGGTTCTAGAAGGTTCTAAAATCTTCTAGAAAAACGTGGAAAACTTGAGAGTGTTCCGGGAAATTCTATAAATCTGAAGAAGTTTTGATTTTCATAAAAATAGCCAGCCTTACCAATGCATTTCAAACTATTTATAAGATCAATTGTTGCGGCTATATAAATATCATTCATTTAGTTATGACTACTAGGTCGTACAGTGTTTTTCATTTTACTGGCGTAGAAGTTGACACAAACTCATGTTTATAGAGCTAGCTACTTCCCATAATTGAGCCTACTGGCCAATGGTATGTTTACAAACACAGAGTTCTGGCAGTCAGATGATACTATTTTTTCATGACCTATTTCTTTACTTGTATACTGTCTAGTTGACATGCCAATGTTTATTGAGCTAGGTACTTCCCCTAATTTAAACTACTGGCCAATGGTATGTTTAAAAACACAGCCGTCTGGTTGACATTGGGTAGAATTTTTTCATGAGGACATACTAATGTCCATTGAGCTAGGTACTTCCCCAAATTGAGCCTACTGGCCAATGGTATGTTTACAAACACAGCAGTCTGGCAGTTAAGTCGGTACAATTTTTACATGACCTATTTCTTAGCTTGTATACTGTCCAGTGGACATGCCAATGTTTCTTGAGCAAGGTACTCCCCCTAATATAGATTTCTGGCCAATGGTATGTTTACAAACAGCCGTCTTCATTAAGACATTTGAGGGTAATACAACTGGACCGGATGTGCTGCTATTCAAGCACTTTAAGACATTTTGGCCAAAATAAGACAGGCAGAATTCAGTGTATGCCACGATGTTCGACTGGAGCGAAATCTCAAGCCATTAAAAGAAGAAGGCATCATATTTTGGTCAAATATCCTCCAGATGAAAGACAACTCAAGATTTTTGCCTCGTGAAGATCACAAAGAACTTCTTACTCTGAATCTCATTTTTTTGGGATGAATTCCCCCCCCCCCCCTTTGGAGTGCGTTTTGTTCTTCAGAGAGCTTATCACCATGCAAGGTGGATGTCCAAAATAATCTACATCATGAAGATGTATCTCTTCCGTCATAAATTCTAACTGACTATGAAATGAAGACAGATCAATTAAATACTTTGGTATCTTTGCATCCTTGGTTTACATTAAAGTTTTGATTCAGTGTCCCATTCTATCAGATGCACCTCTGAATAGTCTGGATTTCATCAAGTTCTTCTTAATAATTATAAGAATGTTTTTCCCTTCATTTTTCAGACGGCATTGAAACCGATTGGCTGACATCTCTGGTACCTTAGTGCCAGGCCGTAGCGTGTGGGGGGGAGCCAGGGGGCCGGCAACTCCCTGCGTATTGTCTGGCCCCCTCTGCTTATTTGTTCTACTTAGTAAAATGTATTACCTGGCCCCCCTCTGCTATTGCCTGGCCCCTGCTGTAGAATTTTCACGCTACGGGGCTGCTTAGTTCAGAACTCATTTTTCTGGTTCTCTTTTCTCAACGTGTCTCAGTGGATGAGAAAAACAGTCTTGTTGCTTGTTTGAGGCAATTCATGGAAAACTCTTCTGATGATTAGAAAGAAGAAACGTGTATCCGCTGCACAAATGATCCTTTAGCACCTCCTAAGGTGACATTAAAGGATTTTGTGACCTCGTAATCGCTGCTAGTCTTTAATGCTCTTCTGCTTTCCACATGTTTTCTCATGACTGATGCTTCCACCTGGCAACAAACTTCGTTCTTTCAGAAGGCAACAGCAGTGGTCTCTTCCTTGAAAGTTTTCAATGACTGTGCCGAGCGGGAAATTGCAAGAAAAAGTAGTACTTGCTCCAAATTGTTCAACAGCATAGCAAAGAGTTTCCAGATGCAAAAAAAATCAACTGTGCTGAAGAGATCGCAACTTGAAGACCTTCAGGACTCAGAAAGCACAGACTAAAAAAAAATGTTTTTTTGAATGACGTACTTAGAACTACTCTGTAAAAAAGCCAGGTTAATGTGTAATGTAACTAGTATTATTTTACTGTTTAATTCCTACTGTGTAATGTAATTGTTCTTTGTATCTAAAATAACTGAATTTTAAACCTTGCAAAATTTTCATTTAATGCAACTGTCGAATACCATAAAACACGAGATAACAAGTGCACTGAGGCAGTATTTATAGCAGCCCAAATGGTGTGAAATTTGGTATATAAATGTTTTAAATTACAGAAAACTAAAATGCTCCTGATAAAAAATCAACTTTATTAGAGCATTTTCGAAAAAAAATGCTCTATTGTCCCCGTTTTGTCTGTCCGTCCGTCTGTCCGTATACACCCTAGATCTCAACAACCATAAGTCCTAGACCCATGATGTATATATCATTTTGTAGGTCTTGGCCTGCCAAGAAATGACTTTTTCCATTTCGCGATCTGACCTCTCAGGGCCGTAAAAGGGGCCTTAGTACCGTTTTTTACTATATAAGCTATATTAATAATGGAGCGCTATATCTCAGCAACTACAAGTCCTAGACCCATGATGTATATATCATTTTGTAGGTCTTGGTGTACATCAAAAGTTCATTTCACGATAGGACCTCTGAGGGCCGGGCTTCAGGGCTCCTAAGGGGCTTATATATTATATATACACCTTGTACGTTCAATAACCCGTTCATTTGGTGCGAAATACTGCAGCACGTAGTTTCACCAAGATTTATTAAGAAACTCATCAAATGAAATAGTAAGCTTGTGTTCTGAGTTTAATTGAAAGTATCAGAGCTATGCAACAATTGATGGAGTTTTCGGACGATTAAATGACTATAATTTAGAATGTTTTTCAATTATGAGTCCTATTTCAGTAACCACAAACCACTTGTAGTTAGATTTAAGAGACAATAATTTTTTTTCAAATATAAAGAAACGTCTTTATAATTAATTTTTTACAAATATATGCATTACACAATTGAATTTATAAACATTTCCAAAATTTACAAATATTTACTGAAAGCTAACAAACGTACTGATACATAACACGAAAATGCGCTAACACGTCCTGTGTCCAGAATGGAACAGGCTTAATTGCTTGTTTTGTCCATTATAAAGTGAGCCACCCTAATATATATATAGATAGAGAGATAGATAGATAGATAGATAGATAGATAGATAGATAGATAGATAGATAGATAGATAGATAGATAGAAAGATAGATAGAGAGATAGATAGATAGATAGAAAGATAGAAAGATAGATAGATAGATAGATAGATAGATAGATAGATAGATAGATAGATAGATAGATAGATAGATAGATAGATAGATAGATAGATAGATAGATAGATAGATAGATAGATAGATAGATAGATAGATAGATAGAGAGATAGATAGATAGATAGATAGATGGATAGATATATAGATAGATAGATAGATAGATAGATAGATAGATAGATAGATAGATAGATAGATAGACAGATAGATAGATAGATAGATAGATAGATAGATAGATAGATAGATAGATAGATAGATAGATAGAGAGACATTGCAAGTGAAAAACAATACATCCTTACAGGGACTTAACAAATATATAGTAGATACAAAGTTCGATAGAACCGGTATGCAGAGTTGGCTACTGGGAACAAAGTTGACTGCGCTAGTTTGTGGTGACGTATGAATTAAAAGATGGACGGTATCAAAGTCAATGCTAGAAGAGATGCAAGACTTGAGATCTTTTTTCCTAAATCATGAACTTGAATTCAAGGACAATATCCACAGAGTCCTATTTGTGAAGTCTGCGTAAGAATGATAAAATTGTTTTATGTGGTAAAGTTCTAGAGTATTTAAGTGTGTTATATATATATATATATATATATATATATATATATATGTGTGTGTGTGTGTGTGTATATATATATACATATATAAGGTCTTTTAAGTTATAAATACTAACTATTCTTAGAAACCAAAAAATCTGATAAATTGATAAAATGATATAAATACTAATAAAGCATACAAATTATTTTAATAATATAAGTTTAGCTTGTAAAAAAATGTCTATATTGTTATTAAATGAAGTATATTTAATTACGGATTCATACTTGTAGTTAAAAAAAAGCGATTAAAGGGAATCTTATGATATGTTAGTCACACATCAAAACGAAAAGACCACAGGTCAGAATTACCGAAAAATTACGGCAAAATCTCCTTGCTCTGTTTAAGTATGATTAAATAAGCTTTGTAGAATTTGATTTGTGTTTTAAACACTTTAATTACTACATCATTAAACCATAATCAATTCTTTTTAAAATGTTTAATAACGACGCACCCCCCAACCCCAACCCCGACACCGCAATCACTTTTTACATCCACTTGTAAATTGTTTTGTTTGTTAGTCAAAAAAGAATAATCATAAAAACAAAAAAAAAACTGTAGGATTAAGTTTTTAATTTAGACATTGTTATTTTAATGGGAATTATAGACATCATAAATGTTGATCAGCTTTGTATTTCTACAATAAGTTAATTTATGGACTTTGGATTATTAAAATCGTTCATTGTCCTGTAACATTTATAAAAATATAGTATATTATTATTATTATTGTTAATGGTAATGTGCACATATTCATTTTCAAATCGAATATACGTTTTCTTTAAAATGGCAACACACCACTACATTGTACATTTTCAACACATAAATCTTCAGCCTATCATTTATTCGGCTGAAATTTTAGAAATACACATTTCAAGTTCAGTGATTCTATCCGCTGGCTCCTACAAGCGGTGGGATGTTATCCGATAATTAAAAGCTCCCTCTGCTAAGAGTAATACAATACGTGTGTTAAGGACTGACGATAGACGCGTAGATCATACCAAGTCTGTCAAGTACTGCATACAATGTTGGGGGGGGGGGGGGCAGAAGTGTGACGACATGGACAACTTACATTTTATATGCAAGCAGGAGAGCCGTAAAATGTATACTATGTAGGTCGACCGTTGGTGGGGGGGGGGGAGGATAGGGGATATCTCTTCTGTCACATGGTGTGCCTGTTGTGTGTTGTGGCCTCCTCCCACGAGGAGTGGAGTTAGTGCATTGCCCCCTCTAGACCTACTGAGCTATAGAGCAAAGGTGTAGAGCAGTGGTCCCTACGGACCCCCAGGGGTCCCCGGTATCTTTCAGGGGGCCCGTGGAGGATTAGAATTCATTTGGGGGTCCCTGAACAGCTTCAGGGGGTCCGCGCAAGGTTTAATATAAAATTATTTTACCAGCTGTATTGAGGTAACACGTATCGTGTTGCACAAGCAAGCTTTCGACATTGTAAAAAGAATTCCACTGATTAATAATAAAGTACAAAGAAGGATTGACGAAATGGCTCAGTCCATAGAAAATTCTTTATTTGATTACTTATAAACATCTTCATTTTCTATACAGCTTGTGGTAAAAGAAGATTTTTTTTTTCAAAAATGGTGAAACTATATTTAGTGAATGAAAAAGATTTTTCTATTTAAAAGCTATGCCCTTGACTAATACCATTTCTGTTGCTACTGTCGGTGCTTCGGCAATGGTAGGGAGATAACTTGACTTTCTGGCATACTTTAAACAAGCTGTAAACATGTATTTTCAGTACATTGTGTCATTCATTGCAAAAAATCTTCGTAAACATTTGCATGGATCACTCGATTATGTCATTAAAGCTGTTAATAAAATCAAAAGGAATGCCTTCAATAAGAGATTATTTTATCAACTTTGTTTTTAAAATGACGAAGACTATAATCATTTACTACTTCACACAGAAATACGTTGGTTATCTAAAGGTCCGTGTTTAAATCATTTTTATGTGATCTTTGACTCAGTGTTGGAATTCCTGGAAGCAAAGGCAAAATTGCGACGCAATTTAATGAATTAAAAAGTGACATAGACCATATGACTGGTTTATTTGACAAATTTACAAAACTAAGTTGAAACTACAAGGTTACCAATTGAATTTAAGCAAAACTAAAAGCGTTTGTGGCAAAACTTTTTCTGTACAAACAAAACTTGGGAAGAAGAGAATGTTCTCAGTTTGCACATTTTTTGAAATTGCAAAAAACAAAAAAATAGATGAAGATTTGCTTTCTTACTTACTATCAACAATTATCAGCTCTTCATGCAGACTTGAACCAAAGATTTGAAGGTATTCTTCACTTGTATATTTCCGACAGGGTGTTGAACCCTTTTCTAGGGTGGACAAACTCAAATCCCAAACACATATGAATCCGTAGAAATAAAGGAGCAGCTTATTGAAATATCACAAATGAGGAACTTAAACCAGTGATTGAAGAAGGATATCACAAATTCTGGTTACAAAAACAGATCCCAATTTTATATCCTACATTATGGGTTGTTGTACAGAAGTTGGTGACTGCTTTCCCGTCTTTTTATGTGGTAGAACTTTGATTCAGGGCCGTTATAAACCTCATCACACACACACACACACAAAAATAACCCACTAGAAATTAGAGCCCGTGTAGATTTGCGGTCGCTACCTACAAAAATTGACCCAGATATCAATACACCCATAACATCAAGTTCATCCAAGTCGTTAATTTTTTAATATTTTTTTAAACAAAATTATAATTTTAAAAGATAATTCTTCAACAAAAAGTTTTTTTTTTTTTTTCATTTGTAATTTTTATTGCATTTATGTAGTAATTTGGGGTGTCCGTGGGCACGTTTTGACCCCAAAAAAAAGGGGGGGGGGGTCCATGTGTCCAAAAAGTTTGGGAACCACTGGTGTAGAGGGAAGGGTGCGATTGTTACGATCTGATATCAGCCAGCGCGCCAGAAGGAGTGTAGTGGGGGAGGGGGGGATGGGGCATATGATACCTACCTAAGAGACAAGTGCCTTTTAGTGTTCTTATCCACATGTACGAATGCAACCGACGATTGTTTAAAATAAAATAAAATTGAGACTTAGGCCTATTTATTAACTGAATGTTATATGCTGATACGTTCTTGTAAAGCCTGTCTCCACAGCCACACGTCTATCTATCTATCTATCTATCTATCTATCTATCTATCTATCTATCTATCTATCTATCTATCTATTTATCTAACTATCTATATATTTATCTATCTATCTAACTATCTATCTATATATCTACTTAGCTACATATCTATATATCTACTTAGCTAAATATCTATCTATCTATCTACCTATCAATCTATCTACCTATATATATATATATATATATATATATATATATATATATATGTATAATAGTATAAATGCATTGGCACCGCCTCATGCAACATACATTCTATCCAATGCATGATTTACGCTTAAGATAAACAGGGCCTTGAGTTTCTTTGCGACCCTAAAAATTGTCCAAGTTAGTGATTATTATATACATTTAAATATTTGGCACATACATATAATTATATGCACTTATAAAAGGCTTCATATCTCAAACAGCTTAGAGCCTTATCACTTCTAAATCCGGCTCTGATTCTATCACTGTATTAGTCACCCAGATCACAGGCATAATAAACTAAAGGGCAGAAAGTAACCGCCAACCTTGTCGATTTACGTCACAGCCTTCATCATCTAATGTTTTCAGGCCAAGGCTTGCGGTTTTATTTTTGTGCGTGTTGTTTAAAGTTGTGCTGTATTTGGCTTATTTTTTTTTAATTCAAGTGGAATGAATCTTAGTAATATTGAAGGGATTTGCGATTTAAATAGGTCAAGGTGGCAGCACTTCTCAGGCACCACCCGACATCAGCATCCCGCGGGGGAAGAGGATGGTACATCGATACGGTAAACCAGCCTGATTGGGCGGAAACCCGCGACAACCTTGATCAGCATTCTTACTTGACCTATCAAAGCTGTGGGATTAGGCAATCAAATCACAATGCAGCTAAACTAGATATAAAATTAACCCATTTTTGCATGAGTTTTTATTTTTAACAATATTTGCACAGGACATGTAGTTTGGATAGTTATTGGCTATATCTAACTCACTCAAAAATTATAAAAAATGTATGTAGCCGATATTATGGGCCCGGACAGTTTTGTCCTTAAAAAAGGACGGTATGCCCCTGGCGCTACTTATTGTCTGTTTCAGTAAAATAAGACCAAAACTATGATTTAAGCCATTTTAAAACTAAGAATTGAGACATGCACCAAGCACTACCTCAGATAAGAAATTATACAGATTGAGCAAGCCGCAATTAATGATATTTACACTCATCAGTCCATGCATTGAATAGAAATGTTTATTATATATATATATTTATATATATATATAAGCTCCTAAAACCCATGAACTCATTAATTGAATAATATATATTATTGCGTTTTTATATTTATATAGCAAATTGAAAGCTTTTTCATTCATATTTTATGTCTTGAATATAAACAGAGGTGTAAATAGGTCTGTGTGTTTTTATGAATGTAAAGCGTCATTGGAAACAAAAGCGAATAACAACAATGGCGCAAGTGTTTTAGACACCAAACCGAGGACTGTTTATATAGATATGCGCTATCTATATAATATTTAACCTGTGAGCACTATCGGGTCTTTTATATTGTAAACAAAAATGCCCACAAATACGTTGTTTAGAATTTGTAAAAGCCTTAAACATGTCGGCTCTTAAAATGGGTACACTTAAACAATCAGAAACTATACTTTACATATATTTATTAGGATTAATACAAAAATAAATAAATTATAAGCAAAAGATTCACCAAACCGTGTTTCAATATCATGGAACAAAATGTCCAAAGAGATATCTTTATTTCAAATGGAAGGTAAAAATGTTTAAGGTGTAACTGAATTATTTTATCAGCCTGCATATAACGCACTTTACATTTTAAAATACCAAGAGACTTATATAACATTAAACAATAAATTTGGTATATAAAAACGTATTGAATATAGTATTGTGTTTCAAGTTACAAATAAGTAAGTCCAATGTGTTATAATTTTCTTTATATAAAACTCTAGACATAGAATAATGATTAATTAATTAAATACTAGCTGTATCCTGCAAAACCTTTGCATAGAGTTATATCCCCTTATGCATGATCGCTAGGCTAGGTTATTTTTTGGTTTCTTGCAGATCCGATTATTTTCAAGGTTGTATTTTAAACTGGAATACTGTTGTATTATCTCTTTACTTTCGATTTAACGTACACTGGAAATGGGTATTATTATATATGATTAAAGGTCTGTTTCTTTACATAATTCACGTTCTGTTTGTGTACTGTTACAGTCTTTCAATAAGAAGCTTCCATTCTCAACTTCCAAGTAATCTTCCTCTTGAACAATAAAGTGTTCCTTGTCTTCATTAAATAACCAAGCAACTAAATCATACTTTTCCTTTGTTTGTTCAAAAGTGTTACCTGTTTCAAAAGATTTATTCATGTAAAAATGTTTCTTTTCATCTTCTAAGCAATATTCCTTTTCAACTGCAAAATAATCTTCATTAAATATCAAACAGTCAAAATTAAATGTTTTCTTCCTTTGTTCTACAACGCTAATATCTCGTAATTGATTCGTACCATTAGTTTTGACATCCTTTCTTTCGTATATCATTCGCTTTATTTCAGTGTGACCTTTCTCCTCTGCTTTAATTTCAGCAGTCTTGCCTTGCAAGTCTGTGTAGCCGACATTAGCGCCATAGGACAACAATATTTCAACAACCTTGACTAAACCGCGATCGGACGCCTTCATTAAAGCCGTCTCATCTCTATTGTCCATCTCATCGATGTTTGCCCCGCTATTCAACATAACTAGCAAAGAGTTGACCTGGTCCAAGCTCTTCATCAGGCTTGTCTCGCCACTCGCATCTTTCGCGTTGATATTCGCATCGTGCTTTATTAGATCGTAAACCATGCAAGAGTTTTTTGTGCTTGCTGCGAGCATAAGTGCGGTAAGCCCAGTGACACTGCGTTTGTTGACATTAGCTCTGAGCTGAAGGAAATGACCAGCCATGTCCACTCTCTCCTTCTCGACCAATAGCATTAGTACAGTAAAACCAAAGTTATCCATGGCATCAACATCTGCGCCTTTCCTTATCAACAGATTGACTGCGTTCTTGTGTCCTCCAAGTGCGGCGTGTGCCAGGGGAGACCAGCCGCTGTTATCACGCTGATCGATATTGGCGCCCACGCTTAACAGCTTACAAACTATGTCTTCACATCCTTTGGACGCCGCCACTGACAACGCTGTTTTTCCTATCTTATTTCTCGCGTTGATCTGCGATCCTTCTGAAATTAAGATATCTAGTGTAGTTAAGTGATTGTTCATGGCAGCCATAATTAACGGCGTCTGACCACAGTCGTCAGCTGTGTTGACCGATGCGTGCCTTCTTAAAAGTTCACCAACCACTTGATTGTCCCCATTAGCAGAAGCGATCAGAAGGGGGGTTAAGCCTGTGGTCCTGCCGCTGTTATCACGTTGATCGATATTGGCTCCCACGCTTAACAGCTTACAAACTATGTCTTCACATCCTTTTGACGCCGACGCTGACAACGCTGTTTTTCCTATCTTATTTCTCGCGTTGATCTGCGATCCTTCCAAAATTAAGATATCTGGTGTAGTTAAGTGATTGTTCATGGCAGCCATAATTAACGGCGTCTGACCACAGTCGTCAGGTGCGTTGACTGATGCGTGCCTTCTTAAAAGTTCACCAACCACTTGATTGTCCCCATTAGCAGAATCGATCGGAAGGGGCGTTAAGTCTGCCGTGTTTCTATGGTTAACATTAGCTCCCATTTCTAAAAGTAGCATAGCTGCCTCCGTCTTTTTATGCGAAATCGCCAACATTAATTCTGTATTCTCCGACGAAGGAGAATCTTCCATTTTGCATCCCATAGCTAATAAATGAATTATCATTACTGAATGTCCGCTAGCTGCTGCTTTCATCAAAGCTGTGTAGCCTTGGTTATCTTTATCGTCATAATCGGCGTTGTATTTAAAAAGTAGTGTTGTTGCATCCGCCATGTTATTTTCAGCCGCATACATGAATGCAGTCGAACCATTGTCGTCTTTTTCATTGACGTACGCCTTCTTCTTTAGTAAATACTCAGCGATATCTGAATATCCACATTTCGAGGCTTTCATGAGCGGTGTCATGCCTTCTTTATGTTTTCTGTTGATATTAGCTCCATAGTGAACTAATGCCTCAACGGTGCTAAACGATCCTGATTGAGCGGCTAAAAATAAGGCCGATTCATGATTATTATCAAGAATATTAGGATCAGCCCCGATCCGGAGTAGGTGAGCAACGATTACAGAGTGACCTTTTTGTGAGCTCATAATCAAAGCAGTTTGACCAATGGCGTTGGGAAAGTTAACATCAGCCCCTTGCTGACATAACATTTTTAAGTTTTCGACGTGCCCAGAGATGGCTGATATCATCAAAGCGTTATTTCCATTTTCATCTGTGACATGTACGTCACTTCCATCCTTTAGCAGGACGGAAATCAACTCCGCGTCTTCGTTGTACGACGCCAACATAAGCGCTGTATTGCCTTTAACATTTCTCAAATTCACGTCCGCGCCGTGTTCCAGTAACAGTTTCACTGTCTCCAAATGACCGTTGAATGCCGCATGCATCAAGGCCGTGTCCATATCGTGGTCTACGTCGTTCACACTGGTTGAAATTTTTAAAATTGTCATTAAAATGTCATTATCACCAGTGCAGGCAGCTTTCATCAGGGTGGTCTGACCCCGCGTGTCCCTATCGTTGACCCGTGCGCCCGATTCTATCAGTTCTTCCACCACTCGACGGTGTTTGTTTTGTATTGCGAAGGTCAGTGCAGAGGATCCATCGTTGTCCTTTTCATTCACATCGCTTTTAGCATTAATCAAGATTTTAACCGTTTTGTGGTGCCCATTCTTCGCAGCATGCATTAGAAAAGTTAAGCCAGTATTGTCTTTTTCATCTTTCGTGCCGTTCTTGTCTAATTTTAAGGGTAGCCATGCAACCTTACTGTATCCTTTTTTTAAGCTAAATTTCAAAATACGAGAATTAATGGG
Organism: Bulinus truncatus; assembly: GCA_021962125.1. Classification (NCBI taxonomy): domain Eukaryota; kingdom Metazoa; phylum Mollusca; class Gastropoda; family Planorbidae; genus Bulinus; species Bulinus truncatus. The sequence goes on from JAGDYQ010000121.1 coordinate 575,504, forward strand.
ACTTACTACAGAAGAAGTAAGGCTGATAACAGGTGGAGCTGCGAATTTCGCTGCTGTTTCCATACTTAAGTGAATCAATTGTGATAGAAACTCTTTAAAATTTTTGAAAAATATTTTATAATTTAGCAGAAATTTGTAGAGACAGATTTTTGCAACGTTCTGAAAAAGAAAAAAAATGTAAGTGTAAAATTTTTTTTTCAAAATACATTTTAGAACCTTCTGAGTAAATTTTTATATTAAAATGTAGCCTATCGTTTTTCTCGTTGTGCCTATTTACCTATTTATATATCTTAATATAAGAACCTGCAAAAATTGTACTTTTTTCATACCAACAAGCTTGTAGTGCAAAAGTAAAAACAGGGAATTTTTACAAAGACTTATATATATATATATATATATATATATATATATATATATATATATATATATATATATATGTATATATTGTGACCGATAGAGACTTTGTCCGATGTATGTTTCATCCGATCAGTGTGGTGGGAAAAATTGACTAACTCTAAGAATTTCTTTTTATTAATATTACTGTCGATGCAATCAAAATTCGAGGTGACATGATAACGAAATTTTTTTGTTGCGGAAAAAAAATCTGACTTGTTCAACGGACCTTGACTGAAAAAAAACTTAAATCTTTGTGTACTGATATTTGAAAGGATACAATCAAAGATTATAGAAAAGGTGAACGCTATTGTGTTTATAATTTGGTTTACATGTACGGAGAGAAATTTGGACTTAATGTTTGCAATATTTTAACTTAATAGCACATAAAAAAGGAACACTAAAATCTGTTTATAAATGTTTTAGTTTTGTTTAACAAAGGTGGACGTAGAAAAAACAAATGTGAGTTTTTTTACATATCTCAGGATAAAATGAACAACAAAATGTTAAAATCTAAAAATAGCAGCTTGTTACGCCCAGATTGATGATAGATAGATAGATAGATGGATAGATGGATAGATAGATAGATGGATAGATAGATAGATAGATGGATAGATGAATAGATAGATAGATAGATGGATAGATGGATAGATAGATGGATAGATGGATAGATAGATAGATAGATGGATAGATGGATAGATGGATAGATAGATGGATAGATGGATAGATGGATAGATAGATAGATGGATAGATGGATGGATAGATGGATAGATGGATAGATGGATAGATGGGACGGATGGTCGTGCGGTAACGCGCTCGACTGTCGATCTGAAGGTACCTGGTTCGATCTCCGGTGAGGACCAAGGAAATTTTTCAGGTCTTGGCTCAAGTTCCCGATATATCTCCCGTGGTGCCTCCATGGCCATTGCACTATCGGCTATGGTGGGGATGAAAGAAGGGCACCATAAAACCGTCCCATTAGTGGTTTATAGGATCTAAGGGATTTCATCTCATCCTTACAGGGACTTTACACATAGATGGATAGATAGATAGATATATAGATAGATGGATAGATAGATAGATGGATAGATAGATAGATAGATTGAATAGATAGATAGATAGATAGATAGATAGATAGATAGATAGATAGATAGATAGATACATAGATAGATGGATAGATAGATAGATAGATAGATTGATAGATGGACGGATAGATAGATAGATAGATTGAATAGATAGATAGATAGATAGATAGATAGATAGATAGATAGATAGATAGATAGACAGACAGATAGACAGACAGACAGACAGACAGACAGACAGACAGATATATAGACAGATATATAGACAGACTGACAGATAGATAGATATATAGATAGATAGATAGATAGATAGATAGATGGATGGATGGATAGATAGATAGATAGATAGATAGATAGATAGATAGATAGATAGATAGATAGATAGATAGATAGATAGATAGATAGATAGATAGATACAGATTAAGCTAACAGAACTAACAATCATAAGAATTGTTTGCCTACAATGTAGGTTAATCAGAGTAGAATTTTTTTTTTCAAATTGCATAAACTAAAGAAAAATAGAACTTCATATAAGAGTCAAATCATAGATAGATAAAAGAATTTAAGTAATTAAAAAAAAAACTATAAATTTTACATTGTAAGGTAACACGTCAACTATTATTCAGCATAAAATATCATAAGTATATATCATAATGAAATATCAGTGTAAATTCTTTTAAATAAGTATAATGGTGGTATGAATTTTTTTTTTTTTTTGTTTAATAAATTGTGGAATTCCCGATATTTCTTTTTCAAGGATTCCCGGATGTTGCTTGCTGCAATGTGGTAAGAGGGGAATCTTAAGATCACTTGGAGATAGCTTATGATAACGTATGATAGTCTATTAGGTACTTCAGTGGCAGTATTGTGTTGAGACCGACATATTTTTTTTTTTTGTAATTTTTTTTTCGAAAAGCAAAAAGGTGGTTCTTTATTGTAGCAAATGTATTACGCTTTAAAAAAAAACCAAAAAAACTCACAAATCAATATAAAAACATCGATAGAATAATAATTTTTGTTTGATTTGATCTTTGTTTTTTTTCAACTTCATTACTTGTTTTGTAAAAAAAAGTTACACTGTATTGAAAATTTAGGTCAGTTTATTTACAGACAATTACTTTTGAGCTTTGTCTAAATTGTAATATCTTACCTAACATCAATTATACATTTTTCTGTAAGTATATTAAATTTCAAGCTTTTTTTTTTTTGACATTAAACACAATGTTAACTTTTTGTCAACTTTTTTGAGTTTTCAGTATTTTTCTTTTGCCAGTCAGGAAGTCCACCTTTGTTTACAAATTTTCATTAAAAAATTTTTTTTTTCTTTATAGAGTCATCTATAAATTTAATCTTTCACTAGGCGCTAAAACAGTCATAAAAGACATTGTACAGAGTTTTGATATGAATAGGTAAAGTATTAGCAGCATTTTAGCATTAATTTTAAATCTCACCTTTAATTGCAATCAATATTTTAGTTAGGTGATTAAATATGTTACATAAAAACAGTCATCTGGTTAAGAATAACCATATTAGTTTGTATAATCTGCTGTTACTATATAGTGTGACTATAACAGTGTAAGTGTATACGCATCGCTGCTAATAAATTGAGCTTTTTTGTTTTTACTTATATTGTAATTCCAAGTTGTTAAATTATAAGAAAAATACTTTGACTAATTATTTCTATATTATTTTAAAATTAATTAATATTTTTCTTCCCATTACATTAATAATCTTAACCCAAAGTACACCATTAGGATTTCTTGTTACTCGTTATTGTATATGAGCTGCTGTTCGATTTAAAAAAAAATGATCAAAATTAACGTATAATTGAAAATTTTATCGCAATATAACGCACATTTTAATCGACACAATATAATACGTGTACATTATTTTGCTGCAACGTTCAGTTTATAAAAGAGTTATAATTAATTGTAACAGATCTATTAAACATTAGCATATAGGTGTATGTCTATGGAATTAGTTATTAAGACCAGTTTATTAACATGTACCAATCACGTCAAGTGATGCGAGTTTTTATTTTTTTAATCAACAACATTGCCCAACATGTGTTTTACTTGTACCTTTGGTTGAACTAATGACGTATTTCAACACCTCTCCCCTCCTTCCCTGTCATATTTAGCTATTTTTTACCCCCACGTAAGTCTTGTTTACCCTATCCTCCACTACTGGACCTATCGCCTCCACTTTCCATCGCAAAGAAAACAAACAAACATCATTTCTATCTCGTAAGTGCCTTTTCCTTCATAAAACAATAAAATAAGAAAGTACTCGATAATTTATTATTGACGCAGTTTTTTTTTTAATTTACCCCCTTTCTCAGTCGGTCACAATTTTGACAACTTTGCAGCCTCTCTCTCTCCACAAAAATGACGTTACTTGAGGCTTACCCAGCCACCGTACCCTCTCTGTCCCAAAACAAGTGACAAGTTCCATTGTTACCAACCAAAGCCACCTGTCAATCCAGCTAGTAGCACGCTTCTGCAGATATTCACTAATTGTGACATTTAGGCTAATAAATTACAAATAAAAAGGGAGAATTATATGGTTTCAAAGTCATATAACTGATATGATTTTATGTAAACATGACAGTTTCTGTGTTTGGGTATTTTTCCTTGCTTTTTTTTAATCGTGTGTGATCTATTTCTGTTTATTCAAATGATTTTTTTTTAAGTTTTTTTTTTCCGCAGCTCTGAAATAACAGCATTTTGGTACAATTAAATGCATTTAGGTGTTTTCGTTAAATCTTCAATCGCATAATTTTTTCACGCAATAATTACGCGGTAATTGCAGTGAATCAATAGCCCTACAGAAAACCTTTTTCATTTAATTTTAAAGTGGGACTTTTTGCAAATAGCGACCGGGTGGGAGGTGGAAATAGCTCCGTAGTAATTGAACAGACCTTAACTACATATTGTAGAGTGAAATTCGGTTATTTATTGATGAGGCGCTACTCTAAACTTTCAGCATTTTGGTCCAATTAACGCGCTTAGGTGTTTTGTTAAATTTTTTAATAGCAATTTTTAATGACACTGTAATCGTGCTAATGCAGTTTAATCAGCTATATATATATATATATATATATATATATATATATATATATATATATATATATATATAAAGCATGCAAGAAAACAATGACTTCGCTAGAATCATTTCGGATGTCATTTGAAAAATCTATGTTGAAAATAATTGGAGAAAAATGCTTACAAATGTCTAAACGCAAGTCAGCCTATACCAGCTCTTTCTTGTGAGTGAGGGGGGTTGGTTTCAGCCTCTCCTACTCCCCCTCCCCGCTCGTTTCCACTCTCATTTGTTTGCTTTTGAAGGCCGCTGGACTAGAATATAATTCTAGCACAGTAAAGTACACAGGGAACGAATAAAAAAAATTAAATTCTCACTTGGATATTTATAAAAATTGATTTGACTTTATAATAAAAGTAAATCTATTACCTGGTGGATCTTTTAACGAAATACTAAACGAAAGAACATAAAGTAATGATCTCAACACATCATTGTCTTCTTACAAAGATACTAAAATGCCTTGACTTGATTATTTTATCTTTTATGGTACTTCCCGATTTTTCTTAACAAGCCAGCCGAGTGATCTAAACCTCTCGGCTACCCTACTCTCTTTTACTATGTACTAACGGTAATATCTCTGAAATCGAGGTTACCAAGTGACATTCAATCCTAAAAATATGTTTTCTTTACTAACAATTACTAAAATTATATCTCTTCGCGAAAAGACACAAAGTAAAGTTCCAATGACAATGACAACCATTAGTATATGTTTATTTTGTAAATATTCGAATCGTCCAATATTTTTTTTTTAAATTGTCTCACATCTTTTAATCTACAGTCTTATCGGTTAAGAGCAGTGGCTTCACTAGGGGGGGGGTGTGGGCTGCATCGTGTGACACCAACACACCAAATTGAACAATTCTAAATTTCATAGCAGAAAGAACTGGGTCTAACAGGGTTTTTTAACCGATCTTTGTGAAAAATCAAAAGCTATTGCACAGCATGCCACAATGCAGAGCGTCTGGAGCTCAGGTAAATGAATAAATTCAAAGCTACTCGAATCATTTTGGAGTAATTTTGCAAACTCGAAAAAAAAATGACTCATGTAGTCACGTGGTTAAATGAAATCGGAGTGACTCCAGCCATAGTGACGCCACTGGTTAAAGGTAAATTTTAGTATATATTATATTTATATTATATATATATATATATATATATATATATATATATGAGGGTTCTATTTAAAATATAGGAAAAAAGTTCTACATTTTAAAGGTCTCAATGACTTAATTTATTCCTTTCATTGTACCAATACTTATCTCATTCAATTATATTTGAGTGGTGGCACCGTGTTTTAGAATTCATGCGAAAATTGTGTAAAATTTCATTGCATGAGAGAATAAACGCCACTTTTATTACTTAATTAGCTAGCTGAACAGGCCCGGTACCCGGACCGGCAATTAGGCACGCAGTTGGAGTTGAAAATGGTGATATAAATTCGAGCGCTTTAACAATCAGTCTATATGCAAAAATAGCATGTCTATCTACTCGAAGTGGCCACAAAGGACATGAACAGATTATTGTAGCCAAAACACATTTAAAGGACACTTAATAATACATCAAAGAAGTTCATATTTTATATAGTTCATTCCAAAGAAAATAATCCTCATTATGGGCATATACTCTTAACAAAAACAACCCCCGACCACAAAACTTTGAATCTAACATAGAACTATTTCTTCTATTTCCAATTCTCTTCTACTTAGCCCCACACCTATTCTTCCCTCCAGGGCCGCCGAGAGGGGGCCCGCATCTGTAAGGGGGCCCGGCCGCCCCGAAAATGTCAATTTTTTCACGACTTTTTGTTTATTAAGGGGCCCGCAATGATGTCCTGCCCTAAGGCCCGTGTTGGCTCTGGGCTCCACTGATTCTCTCCCTTTCCCCCCGCCAACCACCTTCCACTCAAGACATGCTCGAATCGTAGTGGGTCTCAATGTACACACAACAAACCCTGTTAAGAATACCACGTTACACTTCTCCCTACCCCCACCCGTTAAACGCTCCTTTCCCAACCCTATACCCCCATTCAAACAGTTCTTTTTTTATAATTTTATAATTTTTCATGTTTAACATGACGTATTTAAAAAAAGAGATACGTGAGGTTAAAAAATAGCGGTGTTGCATCTCGATTCGTCTGCTTGACTCCCTCCCCCCCTTTCCACAACCATTAAAAATCTTAATTCATTAATAAGAAATCCTTGTTGTGTTTAGAATTCCCCATTTTTATTCAAAAAATATTCATTTGATGAACAAAATGCGCACCAAACATACTCTCATTTAACATACATTGTCTCTTTTTAGTTTCTATAATTTTGGAATTCTCCAGACTATTTTTATAGAGACGGTCGATGACACGCACTGTTTTTTTTTTTAACTCCGCAAAGGTTTGACGTAGAACTCAGGACTTTTTTTTAGCGATGTAAGCTTTCAACCCGTACGGTGCCGTGTATTTTTAACGTACAGACATGCGGCTTTTATCGCCATAAGCATACTTTACACCGCACGGTGTGTAGGTCTGTTGAACGTACGCATAGGTTAGACGATTATGTATATAGATTGTGTCTTTTATCATTCACTAGTTATCAAAGGCCCGGTACCCGGACCGGCGAGTAGGCACACAGTTGGAGTTGAAAATGGTGATATATATATTTTAGCGCGTTAACAATCAGTCAATATACTTGCAGTGGCCCCAAGGACATGAACAGATTATTGTAGCCAAAATACATTTGAGAATAGGGACACCTAATAATACATCAAATAAATTTCATATGTTAAAGAGTTCCACTTAAAGAAAATAATCCTCACTATGGGTAAACATAAACAAAAACTCTTAAAATCATATTCCTTCATAATATTTTAATGGACTCCTTTCCAAACAGTTATTCATTTAATGTTTTATGATGTTCAACATGGCGTATTTAAAAAAAAAGAGATGTGAGTGAGTGCTTGTGTTAAGCGAAATGCTACATGTTTAGCAGGTGGTTTATTTACTGTTATACACATTGTAGCATAGTACAATTAACTAAGAAAAATTGCCAATCCGGCAGTGCAGAACCTAGGGATTTAGGGGCCCGGTGGGCTTGCCCTCTTTGGGGGTTGCCCCTGCACTTTGACATGAGATAATTTTTTGACGCTTCTCAAGCTTGGTCCCAAGAAGAAAGAATCGTTGTGTAGCTTTTAGCTGACCTTCAATTAAAAACATAGTATTCCATCAATGCAGTTGAGGCTGCAGACGCAGAAAATATCAGGACTCTAAAAAACAGGAAATATCAAAGCTTTAAACATTATAGTTCTGTGAAGCCAGTGCCGAACCTAGGGATTTGGGTTTTGTCCTGTTCGGGGGGCCCTGCATGTTGACATGAGGTAATGTACGTACTATTTAATGTAAAAATAGATTTTCTGGGGCCCCCGTTAATCTGCGATAATACTTAAATCTCATTCCCAAGAGAATAATCCTCATTATGGGTTCAGAAGCTTAACAAAAAGAACCCCCTACTATTAAACGTTGAATCTAACATCCAACTATAGCCTACATAATTTGCGCACACAAAACCTTATCATTGATAAATCTTAATTCATTCATAATATTTTAATGGTTTCCTTTCCAAACAGTTCTTCATGTTATGTTTTATGATGTTCAACATGACTTATTTAAAAAAAAGAGAGACGTGAGTGAGTGCCTGTAATTTAAGCAAAACACTACATGTTTAACAGGTGGTTTACTTACGGTTATACACATTGTAGTATAGCACAACATATCGTACTGAGAATATACTAAGATAATACTGCCAACCCGGCAGTGTCGAACCTATGGATTATTGGGCCCTGTGGGCCTGGCCTTTTTAGAGGCCTCAGCATTTTGACATTCGACACCAAGACATGGGATAATGAAATTAATATTTAATGTAAACAACATTTTGGGGCAACCCTCAAGCTGGGGCCCGGAAAGATATAATCGTTGTGTAGCTTTTATCTGACCTTCAATTAAAAAAATATCCCATCAATCCAGTTAAGGCCGCAGAGGCAGAAAACATTAGGCCTCTTAAAAAAGAAAGACATATCAAAGCTTTCAACATTATAGTTCTGTGAAGCCAATGCCGTACCAAGGGATTTTAGGCATCTTCGGAAGCCACTACATTTTGACATGAGATAATGTACTTAGTATTTAGTTTAAAAAATATTTTGGGGGCCCTCCTCAAACTGGGCCCCCTCCATACACCCTCTGTGTGAAGCCCCCATCATAAATGGGTTAGTTTGCATTGTAAACGTTGTGTACGGCGCTACTCAAACTCAACCCTTATTCAATTCATTCATCCGGCAGTGCAGAACCTATGGATTTAGGGGCCCGGTGGGCTTGGCCTCTTTGGGGGCTGCCCCTGCATTTTGACATGAGATAATTTTTTGACGCTTCTCAAGCTTGGTCCCGAGAAGAAAGAATCGTTGCGTAGCTTTTAGCTGACCTTCGATTAAAAACATAGTATATCATCAATGCAGTTGAGGCCGCAGACGCAGAAAACATTAGGCCTCTTAAAAACGAAAGACATATCAAAGCTTTCAACATTATAGTTCTGTGAAGCCAATTCCGAACCAAGGGATTTTAGGCATCTTCGGGAGCCACTACATTTTGACATGAGATAATGTACTTAATATTTAGTTTAAAAAATATTTTGGGGGCCCTCCTCAAACTGGGCCCCTCCATACACCCTCTGTGTGAAGCCCCCATCATAAATGGGTTAGTTTGCATTGTAAACATTGTGTACGGCGCTACTCAATCTCAACCCTTATTCAATTCATTCATGTCACGTAATAGTCAAAAAATGAAAAAAAAAGTGACGTTTTAGGATAGTAATAAAGGGAAATAATTGTACATTAGAAATTGACATATTTTAGTAATAATAACAATTTAAACAATATAAATATTACATTATATTGAGGTATCCATAATTTTGGTTTAAAATTTAAATTGTGGAACATAACACAGAGTATTAATTGAACGATTTTTGTAAATATTTCTTTTATGATCGCTTCTCATTTAATAATAAATAGAACACCATAAATGTATTACGATACTTTGAGGTATACATAGGCCTATAAAACACCTTCGGTTTGGAATTTGTTTCGAAAAGTATCTCAAAATAATATGGCATGAATTTGTGTTACCTTTCCTAAGATCGCATTATTGCCCTTTGGTAATGATTGAGGCGGTCGAAAACAGTATTACATTGTGATTGCCATTTGACATTCACGATCTTACCTGTCGTATGTTAGTGTACGGTGTTTTGTCACCTCTGCACTCAACATATGGCTGGTCCAATGTCATTTCTGGCAGTCATGTAGGAGACAATTCTTACTCGGCTGGCCAGTTGGTATGCGGATCATGCATGTTAAGAAGAAAACAATTAATGTTTCTGACTTGTTTGTGCCGCCATCTTGGATGACAGACGGAAGTCGCGATGACAGACGGAAGTAGCGATGACAGACGGAAACCGGAACATATGATGTAAAATTTGTATTATAGATTATTTTGGAGATTATGTACACACAAATATGTACTTTTATTTTTAATGCTTAAAATTGAATACTGTCAATATCATGGGGTGGTCTTTGACGGCCGTTGTCTTGAGTGTGATCACCTACTGAACATGGGCGTGTAGTAGCCTAGTATTTTTTCCCGAGCCATGTGGCTGTACATTGTGGTTGGTACATTGTGTTTGGTACACTGTGTCCCTATTGTTATAACTCAGCTTAAATTATGGGAGTTATATTTTTTCCCCAATTTGAAGAACTTATCCGCCACACAAGTGACCGTTGCACTGTCGGTTACGGTGGGGATGAAAGAAGGGCACTGCACAATTAATAACCAGTACCATTAGAGGTTATATGTACAGTCGATTCCGCTTAATTGGGACACAACGGGACCAGAGATGAGCGGACAGCGGACGCGTCCGCTTGCGGACGCAGATCCGCAGACTTTTCCGAATCCGCGGACTGACAGCGGACGCATTGTATGGTTAAGTTGGGGACTCGCGAACTGACGCGGATATTCTTTAGCGTTACCATAAAAAAAATTTCAAGTCATTTAAACAGCTAAATTTCAGCTATGCGGACGCGCGGACTGGTCCGCAGACCAATGTTGTAAGATTCTACGGACGCGGACGCGGATCATTGATAGAAATCCGCGGACGGACGCGGACGCTAAATTTCAAGATCCGCACACCTCTGAACGGGACCGAGGCTTTTTGTCCCAATTAAGCGGCTGTCCCAATTAAACATACTTATTTACTATTGACTTCTTGGTTTGGTTTCTTTGAGATTTGTCCCAAATAAGCGGCTGTCCCAATTAAGCGTTGTCCCAATTAAGAGCAATCCATTGTGTGTGTATATATATATATAAGACCTTAGGGATGAGCATCACTTCCTTACAGAGACTATACAAACAAAAGGAAGATATACAGTTCGACATATCCTGCCTGCATAGTTGGCAATAGTTGGCTATAGTTGGCCATAGATGGCTATAGTTGGCTATAGTTGACTTTAGATGGTTATAGTTGGCTATAGTTGGCTATAGGGAACACTGTTCACAGTCCTAGTTTGTGGTCGCGTATCGCAAGGACAAGTGAAAAAAAAATTCCCCTTGATAACCTACATTGTGACACAGCTTTTCAACATATCTTAAGTGTTCTAGCTATATCACAAGATTTTAAACCAAAGCTAAATGACATGAAATAAACTTAAGTTATCTTGTTATTGATATTGACTAAACGTTTTACATGGGACTTATATTTTATGATATAAGCATCCTTATTTATATATATATATATATATATATATAATAAAGAATAAAGAATAAATAAATCATAGCTTATAATTTATAAAAATCACAGAAATGTGCTGTTTTACTTGTATGAAATTTTTTAAGAAGCATTGAGTAAAATAATGTTGCGAAAGCACGCTTTGCGTGTTGTAACTTTATGTTTATAGCGCAGCGTTATACATTTTTATCATATTGTTATGTTTTAGTGTAGTGCTGGTATTCTGTCTTTGGCTCACTTGAGGTAGCGCTCAATTTAGTTGCATTCACAGACAACACACCATGAATGAGGCAAAGTTCCACGATTCAAATGACGTTTAGTATACGATTAGCAAAACTTACATGAAATGAAATCACATGCAGCAGTATTTGAAATGCCTGAATAAAAATATCAAAGTATTCAGCCGTCACGAAGGATTGAAGCAGAAATACATGATCAAAATTAAACCCTCAATTCGTACACAATATAAATTCTCTCTGAGTATACTACCGTCCCAAAGAATTGAATTAGATATACTGTGAAAACCTGTTCTTCTATTCTCGTCTACTAAATTGTCGTAGCTAACTTTCACTACAAGTATACTTGTCTGTCCAGTCTCTAGTCGGTCTTTATTCGGTCTGTCTGAAAACTAACTTACATCTGATAATGTAAGGTGATTAAGCCATCCCATGATTCTGAGGCCCCAACTATTCTACCCTTTTGTAACTCTTTTACATAGTTAGGACTTTTTTTCAAGCCTAGTGATTGGTGCATCCAAATACTCATTAAACGGTTAGCATCCCTTTGTTACCTGCAACTAAGTTTACTGTTACCCACGGTTAAGGTCACTGACTTGTAATTTTTTCATTGCATTAGTTTGCACTTTGTTTACAGATTTAGTAAAATGATAAGTAACTTCCATATATACAATAAATGTACTAGCTGGCGCTCACTTTTTTAAGTGCAGAAGGGTGGTCTTGTGGTAAAGCACTTGACTGTCGACCTTAGGATGCCTGGTTGGATCTCCGGTGAGGACCGATGGATATTTTAGGTCATGGCTAAAGTGCCTGCCATATCTCCTGTGGTGCCTCCATGACCATTGCACTTTCGGCTATGGTGGGAGTTCAAGAAGGGCACCATAAAAACTGTCCTATTGGTGGTTTGTAGTCTCTAAGAGACGTTATATCATCCTTACAGGGACTTCCCACACATACACACACGTTCTTGTTTAGTCAATATTAATACGTGTATAATCTAGAGAATTTTCTTTTAATCTGATAAACGCTTAATTAAAAAAAAAACATCTTATTTTTTTTTTTATTTTCACTTTTATTGATGTATCTATATAACTTTTCATTAGTTCATTGCGATCTTATTTTGAGACAAAACATGATATTTTCGATAAAATGTAGTAAACTAAGTTGAAATTAACTATTTCCAGAGTTGAATTTAGAAGTGTTTGTGTATTATTCACTTTCATTTATATATGATATAAATTAGGTAAAAAATCAATAAGAAATAATGCCTTTCGCTTTTGATAGTTTTCAAGTTTGCCGGAAGAATAATTGATTACAGATAAACGAAATATGGTGTTAAAAAGATAAAAAAATATACAAATATAAAATATACATTTGAGGAAAACAAAAAAAAAATATATATTTAGTTTAACTCAGTTGAGGCGGATGGGCCGAGTGGTGTAGATGCTTGTCTGTTGACCTTATAGTTCTGGGTTCGATCCTTGGTTAGAACGAGGGCGTTAAGCCAGGGTTCTAGTGAAAGTTGGTTAAAGTCCCAATAGTTCACACGGCTTTATAGGGATACCTGAATTAATTTGATAGTTATGCTAATCTGCTGGGCGTTGTGCTAACCACACACAATCCCTTCATATGCCCAGGTTACAGGAACAGATGAACTCTACACTTCATCTGCCACGATGGCCCCTTCATCGTTATTGAAACTTCAACTTTTTTAAACTGAGTTATAAAATGGAAAACAAATATACATATATTATTTTTTTAATGGATTTTTGAAATAAATAATTTTAAATTTTCACAGGTCACATGTAGGTATTGATGTTTCTAGAGAACACACCTCATGGAATGAGAGTGGACTACAGAACTTTCTCTTCGAAACCCCGACCTGCTGTCTAGGAGCTAGCGGGGTGCAATGTCAGCGTTCGGGAACAGTATCAATTACACCTGGGCTCACTTCCCGCCCCATGTCGTTTCCCATTGCCGACACTGCAGAGAGGTTGAGGAAACAGTAGATCATGTGCTGTTCGAGTGCCCGGGGTGGTGGACCACATGATGGACCAGAAGGATTGCGTGCTTGCCATTGGCTTTTATGGAAGTTCACAGATGTTGACGGACACAGCAAGTTTGACTTCACGGGCTCTAAGTTTCGCTGAAAAAGTTCAGAGAGAGAGAGAGAGAGAGAGAGAGAACAGACCTACTTGTCTGTATTCCAACGCTCTGAAACTGATTTTAGAACATTGTTTATCTTTTTTCACAAAAGTTATACCACTATAAAAATGTTTACAATATTAAACTAACCCTGGTAAACACATTCCCTTAGCCCTTTAATTCTATTGAAGCATATTGTTTCTGTAGCCCCAAATATACGACCTAACCTTAACCATTACCCCACATATAGAACCTAACCTTAACCATTACCCCACATATACGACCTAACCATTACCCCACATATAGAACCTAACCTTAACCATTACCCCACATATACGACCTAACCTTAACCATTACCCCACATATACGACCTAACCTTAACCATTACCCCACATATACCCTACATTTCCAAACTTAGTATCCATTTAACTGCTTTGAGGGCTTACGAGACTTCAACCAACATTCATTATGAACTTACTAAATTTACCTTGTTTTTCACCGGTGATCGAACCCAGGACTCTCAATTTATCGTGTGCATCACTCGGCCACATGTCCCTATTTACCACGGTAAAAGGTTTCAATTGTACTATTTTGATTACATTTATACAATTTTAATTAAAAAAAATAAAAATATATCACACAATTATAATAAAACTCGACAAGTAGAAAACAAATAGATCCTTACAATAAAAAATTCGACATGTTGATAAACTTTTTTTTGTGCGAATCGTTTTCTTTACACATTCATTTTACTCCTCTCTATGGTGTAAAATAATCTTTTCCATCTATCATTTTTTTTCTATTAAATTTTGAAATTTCCACAATATGTTTTCCTATTGAGAAATCGTTTATGTATACGATAATTTAAAAAAAAATATTATATTTTCAATTCATTTTTAATTCACCTAACCTGGTTCAAGCTCCCTCCCTCCCCCTCCACACTCTTCACCGAATTACATAAAAAAAAAATTTCCAATTGTTAAGTAGAATTGTGGGTGAAAGTTCCTTTCATTCTCTCTTTAACGCCCAATGAATGCCTGAAAAAAAAAAGACCAATTTTAGTTATGAGACATACATTTTTTATGTTGACTATAACACGTTTTAGATTTTTAAAGTTTGACTACATAACAGACCCTTAGCGTGCGGGGGAGGGGGCAGGAGGGCCGGGCCCCTCCTGCGTTGTGTCTGGCCCCCCTGCTTATTTGCTCTACTTAGTAAAATGTATTACCTGGCCCTCTATGCAATTGCCTGGCCCATGCTGTAGAATTTTCACGCTACGGGGCTGCTACATGACTGTATGAGACTAAATTTAAATCTATATGTTAGTATACAATCCGTGAATGACGATATACAATCCTTGATTGAATGTATACAACTCGTGATTCAACGTATACAATCCATGATTAAATGTATACAATACATGATTGAATGTATACAATCCGTGACTAAATATATACAATTCGTAATCGAATGTACACAATCAGTGATCGAATGTACACAATCCATGATTGAAATAAATACAATCCGTGATTGAATGTACACATAAGTACAGCTCTATAAAGTTTTAGTCAGTTTATCTTATACATCTAGGATTAAGTCTTTTTTTTTAAGAATATATGTGTGAATTTTCCCCACTCTATTACTGTCAGCTACCGAAAGCCGAAGAAAAAGAAATTACTCGAGAAAATAAATTTCATCATGAACGCCAGACAAGCTCCAACAAAGACAGATGTCAGAATGTACGCCCAGTTTATCTCTGGCTCTTGGGACTTTTCGTCATACACATTTTCCTTGGCAGCTGAAAAGTAATAAAAACGTTTATATATCATATATCATAATAAAAATGTTCTCAACAGACTTGTAACATTTAGGAAATTCTTCACTTTCCTACTAAGAAGTTTTGTTTGATATTTCAGGTACTGGGCAGAGATTTTCATAAAGGTTTATGGGTCATAGTTTTTGGTATGAATTATAAACGATTACTGAGGAAAAAACTATACAATGTATAAAACTTACGAGGAGTCAATTCACATGCAAAAGACTTTGTTTCACCACAGTAGCTGTAATTGAACTGTACTCTTGTGAATTGTACACTAATGCTCCTGTACTCAACACATGTTATGCCAGATAGTTGATATTCTTCATTTATCAACATTGACACGGTGCAGGTGGTCGGCGCAGCATAGCAGCAGAACTTGATGGTCTGATTCTTGAGGAATGAGTTGTCATGACATGAAGGTGAGGTCAAATTTTCGCCGTTGATTTGCAGTATTTCTAAGGACTGATCTGTGTGATATCGAAAATACGTATACAAACACACACACACACACAAACACACACACATATATTGGTACTTTAAGTAATTTGTGATGCAAGTCCTTATATAAATGAGATCTCTTAAATCCTATAAACCACTTATGGGGGGGGGGTATTATTTACGGTGTTCATCATTCATCACCACCACAACCGATATTACACCGGCAATGGTGGCACCAGGAAATACCCCTTGGTCCCCCCCCCCCCACCTGAGATCTAACAGGGTACACTCAAATCGACGGTCGAGCTTTTCACTGCGCACGCCACCCCATCCGTAGGCGAGAACCGGTTAGCATTTTTAACAGAAATAATACACATTTTGTCAAACAATTTAAACACGTTTTCCCGATTGCGATGCGTAATGTAAATATAATATTTGTTGTAGTCCTGGAATATATATATATATAACTATATAATAATTGTAGATGAACAATTTATGTTCATTTCTACATGCCTCTCCATCAAGGATAAGAAGTTGGGAAGCAATCCTAGGGTTAATCTTATGGCTCAACGCCAAGTCTAAATTTGAGAAAAATTGTCATTCATATCGCAGGAACTGCCAGGCAATTCTGAATACTTTTTTTTGGACTCTAAACCTTACTTATCCCTGTAAGGATGAGGTAAAATCTCTATAAACCGCTAATGGGACTTGTTTTTTGGTGCCCTTCTTTCATCACCACCATAGTTGATGGTGCAATGGCCATGGAGGTGCCACGGGAGATATATCGGGAACTTGAGCCAAGACCTGAAAAATTTCCTTCGTCCTCACCGGAGATCGAACCAGATACCTTCAGGTCGACAGTCGAGCGCTTTACCGCACGACCATTCGTCCCTTCACCTTACTTATCATAGCGACAATCACTTCAATATTTTACGTCAAATGGTAGGATGGGACACAAAATATTTGCATTTAGAATGATATCTAGTACTATTGCATTGCGGATTATTTCTATGGGATAGGCTGCAGGTTTTGTAACTTACGAATAACAAAAGGTAATTTTTCCATTGAACTCAGTAATCGTTTTGAAGATGAAAGGTAAACTAGCTGGATCTCGGATTCGCTGAATATTCTCTCTGCAGTGATGTTGACCACTATGATGTAGAAACCATTAATCTCGTGCTCGAGGCAGTATATCAGCTTTTCAGGGCGAGCTCCAAAATAGCAACCACTCATGTCTATTTTTGGTAGCTTTTTTAAAATAAGGAAAAAAAAATTAACATATATATATATATATATATATTTATGTTGTTTTGAACATCACAACGTGAAAACACTTTCCATTTCTTAAACAGTTCCATTGCCTTTATTCATGTGAATCATCTACTTTTATACATTCAACACATATGGAGAAACACAGAGTCCCAATTGAACACAAGAAATGAAATGTACATTATTAGATGGCATAGAAGAAAACCTTCAAATCATTTCTTACTGTCAAGCTTATGCCAGCATACTGTCCTACGGCTGAAATCTGGGCTTGAACTTCATGTTTCTCGGAATACGGTAGCTCCGTGATGTCTAGGATACCTTTCATGACCACCCTGTCTGTACCGCTCTTCAGTGCTCCCTCACATTTTGAGTTGCTTAACGATTTATTGTAATTCAGGATATAAATTGCTTCATCCTGTTTCACTAATATATATATATCAATAATTAGCCTTCTGTCCAAGGTTTATTATATAGCAGTGGCAGCTTATCTATATCACGCATGCCTTGGGCTGCACACAGAGCCCTGTCAGACGGTACGCGACTAAATTACCACTATCCTTAATTTTAATTGAAGTGCTGGTATACTTTGCTATAAATAACTGGTGGTTTGCTTGAATTTGGGCACGCGGCACCAAGCGAAAAAAAAGGGTTTGCCAGCACTGCTATATAGTATTAATTACTTTAAAATACTCTTCAATTAAAACTTTCTCTGTACGTTTTTGGGGTGAATCTTCGATCAGCATAGATGATGAAGATGTAGGGCTCAGGATTTAGGGTTTATTTCACTGTAAGCTACACAAAACTTTGTAACGTGATGGTAATAATCCATTAGAAAAAAAAACCCAGATTATATGGGTATCTGACATTAGAATGGGGAAATCGTGATGTGCTACCAAATCTGTTAATGGGTGCTTGCAATGACCACCCCCCCTTTCTTCTAATTGTATAAGCCTGTGATGGGAGCCATGACTGAATGTGATATGTTAATTGTAAAACTGCGGGGCCCCGCAATCGGAGCAATCGGTCAAAGTGACCTGAGGTCCTGCCCACTGGCCCGACGGGTAGATGAAGAGTAGAATTCTTTTGTTTGTATAACGTCGGCATATGAAGGGATTGTGTGGTTCAGTAGTGGCGCAGAGAGCCAACACGGGCCCCAGGGAAGGACATCATTGCGTGCCCCTTAATAAAAAAAAGTCGTGATAAATTTGACATGGTCGGGGCGGCCGGGCTCCATTACAGATGCGGGGCCCCTGGCAATGACCCCCCCCTCTCGGCGTGCCTGTGGTTCAGTGCCGCCGAGGGAGAAGGGGGGTAGAGGGAGGCAAATGCAGCCTTGTAGCCAGAGAGGGGGCTAGGGGGGGACTCAGCCCCCCCCCCCGTTCATGACCTGAGCTTTTTGACAAAATTGTAATAATAACGGCTATAAAACATCAATCATTTAGTTCAATAAATCAATAATAAAAAAAAAACTAAAAAGTTTATATTTTGGCAATCATTCAGGCTATTTTACTTACATATATAGCTTATCTAATTTTTAGGAATAAAAGATTGAATATTATTGAAGTTCACTTCTGGGTATTTTGGGCAGCATTGGCATTTGGGGCTTCAACAGACGTGTGTGAGAACAGTTTCTCAACCATCACACGAATGCTCACCTCATATCGCAGATCAATGTTACAAAAGCAATCTTTTCCTGTTTGCATTTGAAAAAGATTTAACAGACAATCTGAATGCTGAAGCATTTTTAGGTAAATTCAGTGCTAAACCACGACGTTTGCAAATTTGAAACGTCTCATAATATAAGTTCACAACCAGTGCCGACGAGTGTGTGTGTGGGGGTGGGGGCAGGGGGCAAATGCCCATGGGACCGGCGAGTTTTAGGGACCCGGACTGAACTGGCCAATCAACTTTTTAAAATATTAATATCAGCACGGGGGCCCGTGTCACCCCTGCCCAGGGGCCAGAAATTTCTGCCGAAGGGCCTATTCGCAACCTTGTAATAGTTTTATATATTGATATCTTCTGAGGACAACTAGCAACTTAAATAAGTTAATAAAATAACATTGACTTCTGACTTCATTTTTATACATATGTATAATACAATAATTAAGTACAAACTCCGTGATTTCTGAGTGATGTTATTTAATTTGGAAATTTACTTTTTAGCAGAATTAATTTTATTTTAAATTGAATAATTGCGACTGGTCAATTTGTTATTGATATATCTGCTTTTTGTTTTCAATATTTTAAAAGAAATATCACACAAATAGCTAAGCTATCTATATTCGTGCATCTTTGTCGTTCTTCCCGGGTTGTACGTTAAACAAACAGTATAATAATATAAATCAGGTATCTGTTATGTAACAATTGTGTAGCAGAACCAATGGTTAAAATATTTATAACAGGAATCAGAAATTGCTCAGCCTCAATAAATTTTTATCATTAAAACTCTTTACTATTTAAATTATTTTTAACAAAACTGCAACATGCCATGCATTATTGAAACGTAGTTAAAATTATATATTTCTAATTAATAGCTAAACAATCGGTACTAAAATGCACCATTCCTGATATGGAACTGCAAAAAATTTCTTCCCTCCTCTCCGTTCGCAAGCTTTCGGCGCTTCACGCCTCCAGTTTCGCCCCCCCCCTCCGAACATTTCTTCTACCCCACCAGGGGCGGATTTAGGGGGAGGGGCCGTTATCGCAAGTTTAGGTAATACATCATTAAATTATTGAAATACTTTTTGTTCTAAGACCAATTTTCAAAAATGAAAAACAGTTTTGCCCCCCCCCCGGGGTCAATGTTTTGCCCCCCCCCCCCGTCAAAGTTGTCTAGATCCGCCCCTGTGCCCCAGGATCATTTCTTCGGCACCCCCCCCCCCCGAAAAAAATTTCTTCGCCCCCCCCCCCGAAAATGTCTTTGGCCCTCCCAATCCAATATTCCTGGCTACGGGCCTGGGCAAATGCCCAGTGGCCCGGCGAGCTTTAGGGCGAGTTCTAAGGGCGTGGACTGAGCTGGCCAATAAACTTGAAAATATTATTATCAGCACGGGGCGGCCCGTGACAGTGCTGCCCAGGGGCCCGAAATTTATGTCGGAGGGCCTGGTGTGGTTACCACAACGCCCCAGCCACCTTTTACTCCCCTAACCAAAGCCAGGTACCCATTTAACGCCTGTATGGACTTGTGGAATGACTTCGCACCAATTAACACAATGGAAAAATGCCATGGCTCTCACTAAAGATACAACCCCATGACTTTCAGGTCGACAGTCGAGGATCTACATCTGCACCCACTGAACTAAAAAAAAATTTTTTTTGTAAATTTACTTCACTAAACTTAAATCAAATTTATATTAACTTATCATACAGAAAAAAATAATATCCATATACATACTGCTAAATCGCACATTTATGGTTCGCTTCGATTCTAAAGCACATCTAGGATAGTGTGTATATTGTTATAACTCTGCTTCATCCCCCTCCTCCCCCGGTCGCACCCCTGCCCCGCGATGAATGATGCAATCACGACTTTTCTACGCCTACACATTTTTAATTCGGTCGTTCACCCGCGACTTAGTGCACGTGATGAAATAGTGTCTTATATCATCTGCACTCCCACGCAATGACCTTAACCCTCCATTTTGGCGGGAAAACGATGTATTTAGCGTGGGTGGGACTACCTATAAAAGGAACTGTAATGTGATTCAGAGAACAGACGAACAGGAAGGAGCGGAACGAAGGACAACGAGAGAAAAAGTCGAACCAGACGGAGTGGACGGCCACAAGAAGTGGAGAACCCCAGGTCTGTTGATGCAGCGAGCTCGTTATCAGCACATCGCCAGCGATAACACATAGACTCGTTTCAACTGGATTAGTTGTACGAATAATGGACTTTGTTGTTTTGTTTTAACCTGGACTTTTATAACCTGTACATTGTAGAATGTGAATAAACCTTATTATTCAACTAACAAACTCACGTGTCCTTTAGTGCCTACCTAGAGAGATTTGCAAGTTCGCAACAATATAAAATATCCATAAAATAAATATCCACTTACATGGTTCAAACTGGCATCTTATCCAGGTTGTTTCCTGGCAGAACGTGTAACCAATATGAAGTTTTGTGTAACGAAGACTTTTACTTCTGTACTCCACACAAGTTTCGTTGGACACAGTGATAGATAAATTGGCTTTGATTGATACATTGCAGGTTGCCGGATAAGTGTAGCAACAAAATTTGATGACATCATTGTGAACTAATTTGCTTAGGTCGCATGTATTTGGAGTTATATGGAATTCATTGGCAAGTAGTTCTACATCTAGTAGGTCTAATATATATATATATATATATATGTATATATATATATATATATATATATATATATATTGCAAAAAAACTAGGTACTAAAACGTAATAAAAATTGTAATTTGAAACATGAAAAAAACATTCTTATTATTAAAATACACATCGTCCGTTACTAGATGTTACCAAACTTTCCTTTCTTACTCTCAGGCAATACTTACCAATACTTGTTGGCAGTGCTTCTAATGAGCTTTCGATATTAGGAGCATTGGCTTGATGGAGAATTAGTTTTAAATCAAACCAACCGTGATATCGCAACGAAGTGGCATTAAACACGACGATGTAAACACCTTCCTTCTTTGTATTTTGGCAGTAACCTAGTACAGACTCTTCAAACCCAGAGCAGTTGTGCAAGCTCACGTTAAAAATCTATATATATATATTTAAATATCGAAGTGTTATTTCAATAGTTTGATAAAGAGCATACAAAACTATGGGGGAAATTCGACATTGGAAAGGTGGAAAGGGGGAAATGGGTGAACCAAAAAGAAAAAAAAAGTATGTTTCATTTTACCACGTAAAGAAACATATTTGATACAATGAGAAATAATGCAATCAATAAAGCCCGTTGCTCGGTACTACAATAAACGGACATAATTTGGAAGGAAGATTTCTGTCAAATGTTTACCATAACTGTATATAACTGTATATATATATATATATATATATATATATATATGTATAGTTATAGTTATAGTTATCAATAAGGAAATGCAGCTGGCTTTGGTCATTCACTCTGGAAGCCGTCAGCTGGAGACATTACAAAAATGGCCCTGCAGTGGAACCCTCAAACCCGGAGAAAGGTTGGCCGCCCAAAAGACCTCTTGGAGGAAGTCTTATGATAATGTAATGAAATGATGCAACCCGGCATGGCCGGAACTGAAAAAGGCCTCCCGATAACCGACTTCGCTGGAGGGTCAAAGGAATTAAGCCAGTATGCACTGGAGGTAGAATATCTTCAATTAATGAAATTTTACTGGTAGAAATAGTATATCAAATGTAAATCCTCAACCAATTGCAACTTAAATAAATAGAGCTTATAACTAATATAACTGTAGTCATCAATATTTAAGTACATTTTTTTAAAAGTTTCTTGGCATCGCAAAAAAGACAAAGTTAAGATAAAATGTGAATATCACTATGCGCTCAAAGGTGCTTGACAACTATATATCATAATGTCAATTTTATATATATATATATATATATATGTAGAGCTTTCGTGTTGTTTTATGTTCTTTATAACTTAATTTCATTTAATCATGAATAGGATTGATCTCTTACACTCATAGCTTTATCGTTGATTCGATTCTGATAAATGAATTCGATGTGATCAGATTCAGATACGTTGTTAGGGCGAATGTCAACATGCCCGTACATAACGACGGAGTCTTTTTGGTGTCTAAGTCCGGCGTCACAATCGGTGATACTGTCTTCTTGCCTGTGCGGCCTGAGATTCACTGAGATCCCCTGTATGGTGGCTGAAACAAATTTACAATAAGGATAGACGACACACAAAAAAAGAATATCAGCAATAACCATTATAGTTTAGGATGGTTAGATTCGACCTATTGATTATTTAGGTTATCTGGAACGCTAATAAAATTAACAAATTCTAAAACTGGCAACTTAAAAAAAAAAAAAAATTTAGAACATGATCAGATTATAGATTCTTGCTTTTTCTTCCGTTGTGTTCCATATTTCCATAGTTTTTTGAATTATTTTTTTTTTACAAATTTGTTTCATATATATATATTTATATATATATATATATATATATATATATATATATATATATATAGCTTCCTGATGTTGGCAAATTTCTAAAATACAACCTAACATTAGTCAGATCACACTTATAGCCAGGCCCGTAGCGTGCCAGGGGGGGGGGGGGAGGGGAGGGGCAGACAAAACGCAGGGGGCTTATTTGTTCTATTTAGTAAAATGTATTACCTGCCCCCCCCCCCCCTTGCTATTGCCTGGCCCCTCCTTTAGAATGCCTGCCCCCCTCCTATAGAATTTTCACGCTACGGGGCTGCTTATAGCAGAATTCCAGAATCTTGCACGTGTAATTTTGACATCATTTGACCTGCCATTTCTATTTAAAGAATTTTGGGTTGTACTGATTTAATGGAGCTGCGGAACAACAGTCTTTGTATAAAAATAACCGTTTCCTGAGTGGCGATAAGAATAGGAATCGCTTCTCTGGCATTTATACACGCTTTCATCGCATTTCAATGGCTTGGACCGCTTCTAATATATATGATTTTCCAGGCAGTAATATTCTAATATATAAAAATCTATGAAAAAATATAGACCTATATATATATATAAATGTATATTTACTGGAGAATATATGTGAATCAGCTATTGGTCCAGGACCCCCTCCCTTCCTCGTACCCTGCCCATAAGCCGATTATTATTGCTTTAAATTGAAACTAAAAAATTTTTATCATTTCATAGAAGACAATTACAGATTGAAACGGCAAATAAATCATGAAATCGAATAAACACATAAAATATTTAATAGCCGAATAGGTAAGCTAAAAAAAAAAGTCAATCAATGCGTTTAAATGTAAAGGCACCATCACATGATGTTATTAAAACATCTACTTACCTGTGAGTATCAATAGTAAATAATGTATTACAGTTAATCGAAGCATTGTTTCATATTATTTCATCTCTCTTTCTTTCAAATAATCAGCTGTGAATGAAAAGTAACAAAAATTTGACAAAGATTTTATTTGGAGCATCAAAGTGTCCATAGAAGTAGGCAGGGCCAATAAGAGAAAAGGTGATCCACTTACGGAGCTTACATTTTACCAAAATGTATTGATTACATTGATGAGGATGTCATTCAATACACTATTAAAAAAAATACATGAACCTTAAAAGTAGTCAAAGTGAATCTCTCTCTCTTTCTCTCTCTCTCTCTCTCTATCTCTCTCTCTCTCTCTCTCTCTCTCTCTATCTAACTCTCTCTCTCTCTCTCTCTTGATATAAATAAGTACAATATGCCCCTATTTCACTCACATTGGGCTATTTGCTATTCAATATACCGAGTGCTCACGACTCAGTGCTTTATTTGAGGAAGTATTTGAGGCAATGTAGTCAAAGGCTGTGTTAAAATGAATTAGACTTAGGGCCCAGAAGAAAATATGCAACTCCTAAAAAAAACACTGAAGAGGGGAGGGGGGATAGGGAGTCAGAGGGGTAGTGAAGGGTGGGCATAGGGGTCATCATGCCGCGGGCGCTACTCACAGAGGGGCTTTAAAGGATATATTTGACACATAATATAATATGGTTTTCGAATGGGGGGGGCGCGAAAAAGGTATTGTGCCCCGGGTGCGAGTTACTGTCTCTTCGGGATTGGAGGGAGTTAGATTTGTGCTCAATACAGGTAGAACTAAACACGCCTTAAGGTGTATACTTAAAAACAAATACCAAACGCGAAAATTAATAGTCTAAAATTAGATTTAATAAATAAAGATTCAATAAAGGTTATATTACGTATCGAACAATGTAGAATTATGTTTGTTCATATTTTAAATAATATTTTTCTTTAAATTACTACGAGTAAAAGAAATGTAAATTACTAAACAAAAACAAAATATCAAACAAAGACTTAAGTCTGGAAGTAATACAGTTACCTGGGTAAATATATCATCAATGTGAGAAATGATATCGTGTATAGCCAGCCAAATAAATATTAGAAAACTAGGATACGTGATTTACAACGTTGACTTTAGTAAACATGTCATATTGGGAAAAACCAATTTTAAACGCTTCTCAGAAGATTAATAATCTATTGATTAAAAGAAAAAAAAAGGAATATTTGATCATGAATGTGAATTTGAGATCGATAATTTGTTGATCTAAACTTCTGTATATCAGGATATTTTGTACGGGGACTATACACTTTAAGCTATTTCTTGGAAAGCTACCAAGCTTTTTTACAAGATAAGTGGAATCAAAGGTCATTTACTAAATGTGTCAGGTAACGTGTAGAAAAACAGAAATTGTTACCATTTGGTTTATATTGAGGAATTTGTAATTGCGAAATGTCCTTAGTGCGTGATCTACCTTATCAACGTGTGGGCGTTAATATTTGTTTACAGTCAATTCAAACGTATAGTAAGAAAAAAAGAACTATGTTAAAAAAAGGAAGTGTTGGTTATAACAGGTTGCCAACTATGAGTTCAGTCAACGTGTGGGCGTTCAAGATTTGCTTACAGTCAATACAAACGTATTGTAAGAGAAAGGGCTATGTTAAAAAAGGAGTGTTGTTTATAACAGGTTGCCAACTATGAGTTCAGTCAGATCCGCATTCAAAGGCTTATATAGGCGTGTAATAATAAAAAAAATATTTAAAAAAATATAAAAAAAACAACTTATGATAGTCATACTATGAAAGTCGAATAAACAAAATAAAATATGCAGTAATGGCCAAAAGCTCATTACTAATTTTTTCTTAAAAAAACATTGCTGGGATTTTTAAAGTACCATTTTTACTACATAACAAACTCAGTGGCGCCACAAGGGTTGGTATCACCCGGTGCGGTAACTTATGTTGTCATCCCTCTCATGACACCCCGGTTTCCATATTTTTTTTTCCATAGACCGTATATATGTGCGCATGCGCGACTTTATTATTTTTTTTTCCGTTTCCGGGGTCAGGATTTTAGCGATAATTGATATCTATAGGTCAGTGCAAGTATACCAATAATTTCATTAAAATAATTAATAATAAAAAGTACGCAGTGTCTGTTAATAATAGGAGATATTTTTATATTTGGCATTAATTTTTTTCGAAGCCTTATAAAGTCATTTGCTGTTAATAATCGGAGTTATTTTTATTTATTTTAAAAAATAAAATACGGCTTTGAATTATTTTAAATTACAAAATAAGAATATAGGCCTAAAACTAGATATTTTGCATTTTGGTGTCACCACTTGTGAGGGGTGTCACCCGGTGCGGTCCGCACCCCCCGCACCCCTCTAGTGACGCCAGTGAACAAACTGGAATGTTTCTCTCACAGACCTTAGGCTTGGCTAATAATTATATCTAAACTAAATGTGTGCCGTGATTTGTTTCAGAGAAGTTTGTTTTAAAAAGCGATACTAATTAGTGACAAGAAAAAAATAACTGAGGTTTTAAATTCGCAAAACGGTTTACTGACCATTACTACAGTTTTTTTGACATGTTGTCTGGATACGTTGTAATTCGGCTCAAAAGGGTGCTAAAAACCTGGGCTGCAGTCTTGTCCGAAGCGGCTAAAATCTTACCTTGCAATATCTTAAATTTAAGAATGAAATCGTGCTATCGGGGGGGGGGGGCGTGGCGGGGGCGACAAAATACTAGATGCACCCGGGCGGCGGATAAGCTAGGAGCGGCACCGAATATTGTAAAAAAAAAACAAAAAAAAGTCTAACTTACATATATATATATATATATATATATATATAGATAGATAGATAGATAGATAGATATATGTAGATAGATAGATAGATAGATAGATAGATAGATAGATACATATGTGCTATTGTGTCTTTCGATTTTCACTATAACATACAATAAATTATAAAAAGTAAACATGATGACTATAAAGGTATATTTTTTTTACTAGTACGCTAAAAGATACTTACACACACACACACACATGCACACACACACACACAAACACGCACACACAAATATATATGTATGTATGTATGTATATATATATATATATACATAAATATATATATATATATATTTATATATATATATATGTATATATATATATATATATATATATATATATATATACGAAGAATAGGAAAAGGCTCGAGAAACATATGCAGAAACTCTAAATGTAAAAAACGACATACGAACAAGGTTAATTACCTTTGTAGCATCTGTTCATTTTTGTACTTAACTGTAATTGGAGGCCACCTGAAAACCAGCCAAAATGTTTACGTTTTTTTTTTTTTTGTATTTAACTCTAAACATCGTTTGTTTATGCACATAAATTTAGCATGAGAGGTTTAGAAAGCTAAAGAAAAAGGGAAAAATAAAACGGTGTATGTTGATCGCCATCGTGTCTACTTAAAATTCAGTTCATTTGTGCTTTAAATCTTTTATCTCACCTGTTGTGTTGCTAGCTGATACAGCTTTTTGTATATTTAATCAGCCATTAAGCCTTACGCGATTATTTTCAAGCAATTTTGTTATGAAATTCACATAAACAATGTTTGCAACGTATTCACAATAAGTTTTTAATTTATGTCTCATCATTAAAAGATAATTAGGAACACTGATAAATAAATGTCCTTTAACGGAAAAAAAAAGTGTGCGTCTTGTATTTGAAAAGACATAAATAGTGTCTACAGGGGAAGACCTTAAGTCATTTCCTGCTTGATAGAGTGAGAGACATCTGTCAACGCAGCCATGGATCTTAGAGTATCATTAGCCATCTTGCTTGTGGTATTTATAGCTGACGTTGAAGGAGGTAAAGTATAGCGCATTCGTTTTACTGCACAATAGGAATATCCATTGATCTATCTATCTATTGCTCTATCTGTCTATCGATTTGTCTATCCATCTATATATCCCTCTATCTATCTAGCGTAAATCTATCAATCATCACCCTAGCCAATCATATCATTATATATATATATATATATATATATATATATACATATCATTCTATCTACATTTTATTATCTATATATCTATCTATCTATCAGTCTCTCTATCTATGTTTGTGTCTATCGATCTATAATCTATCTATCTACATCTATCATTATATATATATATATATTTATATATAATTATTTCTGTTTATATATATATATATATATATATATATATATATATAAATATATGTATGTCTGTATCACCATTTCTCCTTTCAAAACTTTGTAGTCAGTAATACTTCGGGGACACAGTGCAATGAATTATTCTCTCCCCTTTCCTCTATATAAGGTGTTGTCGTCACAGAGGTTGTTGAATATATGTAAACAATAACTCATGTTAAAACTAAAACATGTATGGAAATAATGATACAAACGAGGATGCGCGTGTTGTAAACTTACACAAATATTACCGCAAATTTTAAATTATATTTTAACATAATGTGTATAATATATTGCATAGAAAACTGCTAGGCATAAGTATACTGTATGCAGCCTGTCATATGTATACTGTAGGCAGCTTGCCATATGCACACCCTGGGAAACCAGTCATATGTTTACTGGTGGCAGCCTGTCATATGTATACAATTGGAAACCAGTCGTATGTTTACTTGTGACAGCCTGTCGTATGTATACCATAGGAAACCAGTCGTATGTTTACTTGTGGCAGCCTGCCATATGTATACAATTGGATAGCAGTCGTATGTTTACTGTAGGAAGCCTGCCATATGTATACAATGGGAAAGCAGTCGTATGTTTACTGTACGAAGCCTGCCATATGTATACAATCGGAAAGCAGTCGTATGTTTACTGTAGGAAGCCTGCCATATGTATACAATCGGAAGGCAGTCGTATGTTTACTGTAGGAAGCCTGCCATATGTATACAATCGGAAAGCAGTCGTATGTTTACTGTAGGAAGCCTGCCATATGTATACAAGCGGAAAGCAGTCATATGTTTACTGTAGGAAGCCTGCCATATGTATACAATCGGAAAGCAGTCGTATGTTTACTGTAGGAAGCCTGCCATATGTATACAATTGGAATGCAGTCGTATGTTTACTGTAGGAAGCCTGCCATATGTATACAATGGGAAAGCAGTCGTATGTTTACTGTAGGAAGCCTGCCATATGTATACAATCGGAAAGCAGTCGTATGTTTACTGTAGGAAGCCTGCCATATGTATACAATTGGAATGCAGTCGTATGTTTACTGTAGGAAGCCTGCCATATGTATACAATGGGAAAGCAGTCGTATGTTTACTGTAGGAAGCCTGCCATATGTATACAATTGGAAAACAGTCGTATGTTTACTGTAGGAAGCCTGCCATATGTATACAATTGGAAAGCAGTCGTATGTTTACTGTAGGAAGCCTGCCATATGTATACAATTGGAAAGCAGTCGTATGTTTACTGTAGGAAGCCTGCCATATGTATACAATTGGAAAGCAGTCGTATGTTTACTGTAGGAAGCCTGCCATATGTATACAATTGGAAAGCAGTCGTATGTTTACTGTAGGAAGCCTGCCATATGTATACAATTGGAAAGCAGTCGTATGTTTACTGTAGAAAGCCTGCCATATGTATACAATTGGAAACCAGTCGTATGTCTACTGGTGACAGCCTGTCATATGTAAACCATAGGAAAGCAGTCGTATGTTTACTGTAGGAACCCTGCCATATGTATACAATTGGAAACCAGTCGTATGTCTACTGGTGACAGCCTGTCATATGTATACCATAGGAAAGCAGTCGTATGTTTACTGTAGGAAGCCTGCCATATGTATACCATAGGAAACCAGTCGTATGTTTACTGTAGGAAGCCTGCCATATGTATACAATTGGAAACCAGTCGTATGTCTACTGGTGACAGCCTGTCATATGTATACCATAGGAAACCAGTCGTATGTTTACTGTAGGAAGCCTGCCATATGCTACTAACGCTATTTTTAAAAAGTTTTTTATTTATTTCTTAGCAACTGTTTTTTTTTATTCCGCTGAAATATATTAATAAATGTTAAATTGTGAATTCGAAATAACTGTAAACTGTATTGCTATCTAAACGCAAGTTCTCGAATAAATGAACTTATTGAATGTGCCTATCTTTCTTATACCACATGGACAAGTGGTTTGGGGATGAGCCATGCAGCAAACTGGGAAACCTTTCTTCAAACTCTTGGTTGTATTGTATGACCTATCCCCTACCATTTGAGGTACGCGTAAAACCGGTTGAGAACCGGGGGTCTTAAAAAGCGTGACCTTATCAAATATGATTATTGAATTCATTAAAGTTACTTACTTTTCATTCTTTTATATCTGAATCATTTCATCTTCCAATAAATAAACCTATCAAATAGAGAATTCAGTATTACTTTCTTTTTTTTATCTCTTTTCTTATGACCAGGATTCAACATGGACATCAACAGTAACTACATCATCTCCGGGTTGTCTAGATATCTGGACATCCTTTGCCGTTTCACTAAAGAGGTTTCGAGCACCATCGATGTGGTGACTTCCTTGGAGCTCTCCTACTCCAGCAGCTCAAATCCACCCGATTTCAAAGAAGTCCTGGCCACTGTGGATCAAGCAGGTGAGGTCAAATCCATCCCCGCGGACGGGCTTAAATCCACGGGGATTGTCAATCAGACCGGTGAGTCGTACCTGAGACTCACGTGGAATAACATAAAAACGGCAAGGGCGGGCGTTTACCAGTGCAAGGCCAATGGACTGAACAGGTTGGGCAAACCGCTGAGCACAGTGAAACAGGAGGAGGTGAAGCTGTCATCCCCGACACTGGAGCTAGTCTCTAATGAGATCAGGAAGCTAATGATATACACCGAAGGGTTACAGAGCAAATTACTCAGCGTCAACAATCGGTTTGAGAAGGCGAGGGATGCGTTTTTTATCGGTTCCCAGGTTTTCAACGGATCTCGATACTGGATCCCCAGGTCCATCCTGGGTTTCACCATCGACGAGGCCCAGACCAACTGCGAGCTAATAGCTGGAGGATATTTGGCTGAGCCGAATACTGACGAAGAGTATGAGTTCATGAGAGAGTTTGTTCAAAATGTGGACGATAAAAATTACGAGTGGATCTACATAGGGGCTAAGGACGTCAACCCTTTGAATATAAAGGACCGTAAATTTCTGGGTATGGATTCGCAGACAGCCCTGGGAGGATTAAAATGGAGCCTGAACGAGCCTAATAATAAAAACGAGCCTTGCGCTGAGATGCAGAGAGACCGGAAGTACTATCTCAATGACTATTTATGCGTCGTCAGGGACGCCGGAAATAACAGGAAATATTTGTGTGAGACCAAAGAAGTTTAATTTCTTTTTAAAAAAAAAACAAAACAAATTACCATGTTCTGTTTAGTACATTTAGAGCCTTCAATAATAATAATAACAATAGAGCAATACAAAAATATTATCTTCCAAATGATTTAAATAAACAATTATTTCTTTGATGAATGTCAATAAAGATTTCTTCATTGTGTTATTGTTTTGTTTTTAATTGTATGGTTTATTATGGGTACAAAAAGATGAGTTTTATGATTTAAAGATAAACGTTGGACTAACGACAGCTCGAGAACTACTTGCAGAACCAACAGCTTCTGATCCGTTGAATTACTAACAGGGTCTACAGCTGCTGTTTCGTTGAACGACTTGCAGAACCAACAGCTGCTATTTCGTTGAATACTTCCCCGCGAAATTTGATTTCCCCCTCCACGCCACTCCCCCGCCCAAGCTTGTAAAAAGTAACCGCACAATCCCTCATTTGCTGAGGTAACAGAAACATATGCATTCTACCCCATTGACCTGTAAGGCTAAGGGAACTTCATTCACAGATATAAAGTCAAGTTTTTTTTTTTTATTAATAATCATTAATCACATTAGCTAGCTGTGATAATTTTCTTTTTATGTATTACATTACCGCTCTTGAATTAGAATTCTTCAAATGTAATATTAGGGAAACTTGATCTATATATTTTGAAACTCGATTTCTGTGTGCAGTGAATGTAATTATTTAATAGTAGTATCCGAGTAATCATTTTTATATAGGCAATGCGAAATTAAGAACTAATAGCATGCTGTACGGGTTATGCATTATTTAATAAACGTATGATTGCTTATAGGTAGGCCTATATGATAACAGTCAGTTCAATGAGACCGTGTCAGAGTTCAACTGCTGGTGTGTCACAGTCAGTGTTGGCCTTACGAATTTGCCGGGCCCAATTTAACGAAAGCTTGCAAGGCCCCCCCCTTCTAATGTTTTTTTTTTTTACAATGACAACTACTACTATTAATAATAAATTTAAATTGCGGGGCCCCTGCCAGGCGAGAAGCCCAATTCGGATTTGAGACCATGTCCCTGAAAATGACCCAGCTGGTAGGCCCCGGGGAACCATCCCCTTTGGTCATTACCCAGCTGGTAGGCCCCGGGGAACCACTCTTGGCTACAGTGGAAAAAAAGCATAAGATGTACATTAGGGTGATAACAAAAAAAATTTGTTTATGAAACCACTTGCAATCGAGGAACATTTATGTGTAATTGAAGAATATAAATAGCATTTTTAATTTTTTTGAAAAAAGTTCCCCCACCTCCCCATTTTTTGGAAGAAAAAAGTGAAAAAATATTTTTTTTTCAAAAAAGGACATGTTTTTTTTAGCTTAATTCAAAAGGGTATTAATAATAACTAATCAACTTTTATTAACAAATAATATATAGAACAGTTAGTAATATGTACAGAATGTACAAGAAATGTTCAAAACATATTTTGTCCTATGAACTTCAGATTCAAAAATTCAATTTTTCTCGATTTCGCATGAAGTTCCGCCATCAGTTTCACAGCACGTTCAGCAATTTGGTTAGTTCTGGGAATGTCAATTAATGACTTCACGGCTGACCAATGGGTCTTTAAACACTTAATTGCCTTCTTGCATTTTATCTTGATGAGTGAGATAAACAGTTCATTGAAGGACGCTTCATTGTAGTATTGCGAATCGAACCAAGCATTTGCCCATTCGTAGCAGATGAAGTTGCAGGCAGAAGCGAGAATGCTGCGCCACTCTGGTATCAGAAATAATGTTATAACAGTAAATATTGCACGTGAGTTCCATCTTGCCTGGTGTAAATTTGGTAATTTATTCCAGCTGATGCGAGGCCGACGTGGGTTTTCGCCTGTGCTAACATCTTTTGTCGCAAGAAGCGGTAATCAGCTTGAAGAGTGGCATAGTTTTGTGTTAATTTGCCAATGAAGGAATAGTTGAGTTCTGGTTTGCTCGTTGGCTCTTGAATAAGAAAATTCATGACATGTTTCAGAAGAAGGTCGAGTACATGGTGCTGACAGTCAATATATTGTGGCTTCTGAAAGCCATTGCTCAAGACATCACATTTAAGAGTACCGGGTTTTATTTCGGTTGTCATATTTTCAGCATAACTACTTGATACTCTTCCCCTTGCACCCTTTTACCATCAAACTGGAGACAATAGGATTCTTTGCTTTGAAGTTTTTGAACAATTTTAGTTTTCATTTTCCGTCCTTCAGAGATTACTCGTTTCCAGACACTCGCCTGACTTGGAACCGGCACATCATGACCTGTTTAGCAATGGTTGCAATAACGTCATGTGCTTTATGTGTGGAAATGTTTTTCAGTACTAGTAAACCCGCCGTTCTAGTGCTTGCTCTTTGGTATTTCGGTTTGCATTCAGTAGATGACGTTTAAGAAATAGTTGGCGACTCGGGTGAAGAAGTAGAAGTTTCAGAATCCGAAGATTTTGAGACAGTTGTATGTTTTTGTGCAGGTTTTGAGACAGTTGTATGTGTTTGTGTAGTTTTTGAGACAGTTGTGTTTGTTTTTGTAGGTTTTGAGACAGTTGTGTGTGTTTGTGTAGGTTTCGAGACAGTTGTCTGTGTTTTTGTAGGTTGTGATTGAGAAAAGCTGGCTTGAGAATGAGTTTTTGATAGTCGGATTCGTTTTCTCGAGTGGAATGATTCCAAAGGGGCTTGTTTGACAATTGAATAACCAATCTTTCTTCCACTGTTAACTTGCCTCTGGTAGAGCTCTTTATCCTCTGTGCTTTTCCATTCTCCATTAACGTTGGTGACATCAAATAACTGAGAAAGTGTTATCAGATGGTTTCTTTTTGTTTTTGTCATATAAATCAATTAGACCATTGAGTTTCATTCTGATTAGTGTGCTGGATAATAGTGGAAAGACGTGATATTCCCTCCAGAGCAATTCTATATCAGTAATCATAATTTTGATTCTATCCAGTCGCCGTTTCTGGCTATTGAACAGAAAAGTGAAGTTTCCAAGAATTCGACGGTTTGTGGGCATCCATGTGAGATTGATTAGCTTTTCAACAGATAGAATTCTTGGATACCTCTTCTGTTTCGAAGATGAGGGAAGATGAGTATAGTAAATGTCTTGTTTATAAACAAATGGAAACAGATGACTGAAATGTGCTTAAAAACAGTCTAGAAAGTCATATAAAATTCAGTGTGAAATTGAAACCGAGCGTCAAACTGCGCGATATGAGAAAACAAAAATTAAAAGGTGGGGGAACTTTTTTCAATTTAAAAAAAAAATAATGTTTCTACTGTCATCTACATACAATTGTTCCTCGAATGTAAGGGGTTTCAGTTTCGTTACGAAAAAAAATGAAAATAGTTATCACCCTAATGTACATGGCTCGGTCATGCTTCAGGACATTGAGGAATGTAAAAAAAAAATATTGCAGGGAGATGTAAATAGGCAACATTATTGAATGAACAGGCATTGATGTGTCGACCCCAGTGAGAGGAAAGAATAGGAACATTCAGTGCACAGGAGTCCACCCAAACTATCTACAAACGAAATTAACGATAATCTACTGTACATTAAGTAGCCTGTTGAATCACACGAGTGTTTGCCTGCATTGTGCCTTCTCACCACCGAGAGCTAATTGAAGGGGAAGGGGGTTAAATATAAAGATTTTTCCATTGATCATTAAAATGTTTACCTTCTTCGTGAAACTATCTTATTGGCTTGATTCAGTCAGCTGTTCAGTGCTTAAGATAGATCTTATATCCCCATAGCTTAATAGCAATTTTTTTTTTCTTGTCTAAGGGAAGTACACCACATCATTAGACTGCACGGTATAAAACAATATAACATGCAGTGGTATAGCAAGCTTAACTCGCTCCCATGTACAATACCTTTATAGCGCCTCTACCCATTCTAAAAAAATAGTACATATTATAAGTAAAATATACCGTTTGGCGCCCCTTTGTGAGTAGCGCCCGGGGCATGATGCCACCCCTTGCGCCCCCCCCTCCACCTCACTACGCCACTGCTGACATGTCCGTGTTTACAAAAATAATTAAACAGAGTGACTATTACTTAATATATTTATCAGATATAAGTTGATAACAGACACGAATGCCGATATTACTTCGTGCCGACTGAAAGAGAGGATATGCCACAGTATCACACGGCGCTAATGTACAGCTATTGTCTACAAAATAAATTTCGGTATTTGTAACGTTTTAGAGTCACTGTACTGGTACGTTAATAAGAACAGTGCTAATCTCATCTGAAGGACATGTGCTCATCGCATCCATCACCCTCCCCTCTTTACTCATCCCCCCTATCCATGATGAACTGCCAATCTTAATTTTTGTATACAATGTGCAATTATAATTCTAAACGTACATACACACACACACACACACACACACACACACACACACACACACATACGCCACAACAAACCACCCAGCTCACAAAGACATTTGGGTTCTGTTTTGCTTAATTTAATTTTAATTCAACGCGTCCACATTTTGCTCACCTAGCGAGCTATTTATGCCCGAGTGCTTGGCTCACAAATTTTTTTTTGTACAGTGTGTGTGTGTGTGTTGGACACAGCTGTCACACAACCCCTGTCTACATGGCTTGTTGCCGTCACTCATTGAGACAACTAGGCTATGTTGTTTTTTTTTTTGTTGTTTTACATATTTTACAAGTAGGCTTATCAATTAACTGGGATGGAGGTTTTCACTCAATGAGACTCATTGTACTTTTGCCGAGATATTGATTTGCATATTTTACAAGTGGGGGGAAACAGTCACTACACCACATGTTTACTAAGCTAGGTACGTCCCCTTACCGTGACCACTAGCCGATGCTTTGTTTACATATTTCGCAAAGGAGTAAACAACAACTATACCCATGTTTACTAAGCTAGGTACTTCCCCTTATTATGAGTGTGACCACTGGCATTGGCTTTGTTGACATATTTCACCAGTGGAGAGAAAATGGTCACTACACCCCATGTTTACTAAGCTAGGTAATTCCCCTTACTGTGACCACTGGAGTATGCTATGTTTACATATTTCACAAGGGAGAAAACAATGACTATACCCATGTTTACAATGCTGGGTGTAGATAGTTCCCCTTGTTAGACATTTTAAAAAAAAAATAAATATAGGAACAAAAATCACACAAGACAAGATTTATTTTCATTGTCTTATGCAAAGAGACACGATTTACTTGAGTAAATGTGTGATTCATCCGTTGTTGAAGTACTCGCCACAGAATAATATATCATACAGAAAGCGCATCGCTATAAATAAAAAGTCATCTAATAAGGATTTATAAAATATGTCTTCATTTGTGATACATTGTTCCTCTTTAAAGTGTAGCAGCCAAATAGCTATACGCTAGTGTTGTTTTCGTCGACGAAAACTAAAACTAAAAACTTCGTTAACGAAAATGTTGACTTTTCGTCAACGAGAACTAAAACTAAAACTAACATTAGAAGCAAGACTAAAACTAGACGAAAACTAAAATTATTACTGTAAAAAAACGAAATAAAAACTGAAAATAAAATATGACCTGGGACTAAAACAACACTACTATACGCAATAGATTAATTCACAATTATGGCGGCTTTTTTAAAAATATCTATTTTAATTGACGATGCCCATTCAGTCTGATTTATATTTTTGGGGGTATTCGCTACTTCTATCTAGTGAATATATTAAATGTTATGTTTTTTCCCCTACTTCAATTTAAATCGTATTCTCATTAACGGCGTGAATGCGATGTGAATTCCCCCCCCCCCAAAGCATTTTCTCAGATAGTAAATAATGTACTAAACATTGTCATGGCTTTCGATTATTTTTCATTATCGTTCTTGATTCTTTCTTCTTTTAAATTAAATAACTTATAGAATAGTAGATAACAGAGGATAAAGCCTACAGAATAGATAACAGAGGATAAAGCCTACAGAATAGATAACAGAGAATAAAGCCTACAGAATAGATAACAGAGAATAAAGCATACAAAATAGATAACAGAGAACAAAGCCTACAGAATAGATAACAGAGGATAAAGCCTACAGAATAGATAACAGAGGATAAAGCCTACAGAATAGATAACAGAGGATCACGTCTACAGAATAGATAACAGAGGATAAAGCCTACAGAATAGATAACAGAGGATCACGTCTACAGAATAGATAACAGAGGATAAAGCCTACACAATAGATAACAGAGAATAAAGCATACAGAATAGATAACAGAGAATAAAGCCTACAAAATAGATAACAGAGAACAAAGCCTACAGAATAGATAACAGAGAATAAAGCCTACAGAATAGATAACAGAGAATAAAGCCTACAGAATAGATAACAGAGGATAAAGCCTACAGAATAGATAACAGAGAATAAAGCATACAAAATAGATAACAGAGAACAAAGCCTACAGAATAGATAACAGAGGATAAAGCCTACAGAATAGATAACAGAGGATAAAGCCTACAGAATAGATAACAGAGGATCACGTCTACAGAATAGATAACAGAGGATAAAGCCTACAGAATAGATAACAGAGGATCACGTCTACAGAATAGATAACAGAGGATAAAGCCTACACAATAGATAACAGAGAATAAAGCATACAGAATAGATAACAGAGAATAAAGCCTACAAAATAGATAACAGAGAACAAAGCCTACAGAATAGATAACAGAGAATAAAGCCTACAGAATAGATAACAGAGAATAAAGCCTACAGAATAGATAACAGAGGATAAAGCCTACAGAATAGATAACAGAGAACAAAGCCTACAGAATAGATAACAGAGAATAAAGCATACAAAATAGATAACAGAGAACAAAGCCTACAGAATAGATAACAGAGGATAAAGCCTACAGAATAGATAACAGAGGATAAAGCCTACAGAATAGATAACAGAGGATCACGTCTACAGAATAGATAACAGAGGATAAAGCCTACAGAATAGATAACAGAGGATCACGTCTACAGAATAGATAACAGAGGATAAAGCCTACACAATAGATAACAGAGAATAAAGCATACAGAATAGATAACAGAGAATAAAGCCTACAAAATAGATAACAGAGAACAAAGCCTACAGAATAGATAACAGAGAATAAAGCCTACAGAATAGATAACAGAGACTAAAGCCTACAGAATAGATAACAGAGGATAAAGCCTACAGAATAGATAACAGAGAATAAAGCCTACAGAATAGATAACAGAGAATAAAGCATACAAAATAGATAACAGAGAACAAAGCCTACAGAATAGATAACAGAGGATAAAGCCTACAGAATAGATAACAGAGGATAAAGCCTACAGAATAGATAACAGAGAATAAAGCCTACAGAATAGATAACAGAGAATAAAGCATACAAAATAGATAACAGAGAACAAAGCCTACAGAATAGATAACAGAGGATAAAGCCTACAGAATAGATAACAGAGGATAAAGCCTACAGAATAGATAACAGAGGATCACGTCTACAGAATAGATAACAGAGGATAAAGCCTACAGAATAGATAACAGAGGATCACGTCTACAGAATAGATAACAGAGGATAAAGCCTACACAATAGATAACAGAGAATAAAGCATACAGAATAGATAACAGAGAATAAAGCCTACAAAATAGATAACAGAGAACAAAGCCTACAGAATAGATAACAGAGAATAAAGCCTACAGAATAGATAACAGAGAATAAAGCCTACAGAATAGATAACAGAGGATAAAGCCTACAGAATAGATAACAGAGAACAAAGCCTACAGAATAGATAACAGAGAATAAAGCCTACAGAATAGATAACAGAGAATAAAGCCTACAGAATAGATAACAGAGGATAAAGCCTACAGAATAGATAACAGAGAACAAAGCCTACAGAATAGATAACAGAGAATAAAGCCTACAGAATAGATAACAGAGAATAAAGCCTACAGAATAGATAACAGAGAATAAAGCCTACAGAATAGATAACAGAGGATCACGTCTACAGAATAGATAACAGAGGATCACGTCTACAGAATAGATAACAGAGAATAAAGCCTACAGAATAGATAACAGAGAATAAAGCCTACAGAATAGATAACAGAGGATAAAGCCTACAGAATAGATAACAGAGAATAAAGCCTACAGAATAGATAACAGAGAATAAAGCCTACAGAATAGATAACAGAGAATAAAGCCTACAGAATAGATAACAGAGAATAAAGCCTACAGAATAGATAACAGAGGATAAAGCCTAAAAAAAGGCCAATACAATTAGGTTTATAATTAGACAATGGATAATTCATAATATTGAATAATCCATGAAACTGTGGGACCTGCGATGAATGAGATGGATGAACAACATACTTAAACTAACAGTGAACAATTTCTTTTGTTCTTGTCTAAGGAAAGTAAACCACACCATTAGACTGCACGGTATAAAACAATATAGCATGCAGTCGGACTTGCGATGATTCAGATAGTTGAACACAAACTAACAGGGAACATATTTGTCAGGGTATATTGCTTTGAGCTATCACTGCTATCAGCATTTGTCAATGTATAATTATTCCCAATTTTTGACAGGGTATTAAGTTCATTGCTGTATCAATATAGATTGTGAACTGGAGGCGTTTATTTGGTAGCTGTGGCGGTTCTTTATTATTTACAAATCACAACATCAAAATAACTTGATACAAGAGTACTTTGCTGATTCAAGTATTTATTCTCGACACAATAATATTATAAAAGAAATGATGAAATAAATTCCGAGTACATATTGTAAAAATCAATCCAATAAATTATCACATTCAAATAGGAACTCAATCAAGTTCAAAGGATCCATCTATAATATCCAAGTACATGTATATAATAAACTGTCTAGCACAATATCTCCAACATGGAGGTGAACTATAACTCTCTCGTGATCACTCAGAATA
Organism: Bulinus truncatus; assembly: GCA_021962125.1. Lineage (NCBI taxonomy): Eukaryota > Metazoa > Mollusca > Gastropoda > Planorbidae > Bulinus > Bulinus truncatus. Next base: position 616,083 of record JAGDYQ010000121.1, read on the forward strand.
CAATAATATATTTCACTCAGAATAACTACAATGGCACGTCTGTCCTATACGAGAGTGGATCTTCAACTGTCTAAATTCGTTCTTACTTCCGGAAATATAAAAAACTCGGATTTAGTTAAATTAAAAGTGATCTTACTGTTTCGAAACAATTATATTTTTACACGAAACAATTATATCTTTACACTTCTATACCTTTACACAATTATACCTTTACAATATTTATTGTAACTACAGCTCCATGTTTATTGTCATTACAGCACGATAACTATTGTATTTGTTGCACAATGTCTATTGTAATTACACCAAAATGTCCGTTGTAATTACAGCAAAATGTCTGTTGTAATTACAGCAAAATTTCTATTGTAATTACAGCAAAATGTCTATTATAATTACAGCCAAACGTCTATCGTTAAAACAGTCAATGTGTCTTGTATTATTACAGCAAAATGTCTATTGTAACTAGTGATACATGATTGTTGTGTCGCATGATACAAACAGAACTCCTGGGGTTAGATGAATAAATGAGTCATTTTGAAATTAGTACCAGGTGTGTCTGTGGTGGTAGATAGCTGACAGACAGACCCAATCCTGTTTTAATTCTCACCTGATGATTTCATAAATATTCGTATTGTTTTAACACTCAAACACACACACACACACACACACACATACAACCGCCATTATTAATGCTTCGGTGCTTGTCCCTCCGACTATGCTTTGTTTCTCATTGAAGATAATGTGTAGTTTGGTTTATAAAAACACATACACAACCATACACTAACACACACAACACATCTATTTATATGCAGTGCCGCCGAGATGGGGGAGGGAGGCGGGGGGGGGAAATGCCCAGGGGCCCTGACTGAGCTGGACAATCAACTTTTGAAAATATATTATCAGCACAGTGGGGGGGAGGCGTGCATGACGGCCCTGCCCAGGGGCCCGACATTTTTTGTCGGTAGGCCAGTTTATATGTACAAAATGTGTACTATATATATATATATATATATATATATATATATATATATATATACTAAATGTGTAAAAGGCATTGCGCGGGAAGATAGGATATCACGTTACACCAAGCTACTCTTGTTATGAATACATGTATTTGTTTACTTTCTATATTTTTTTTTAGTGTGATGTCGTTTAATATTAAACTTCGACATGTTTTCATCGTTACATTTTCATTGTAAATATCTGAAATTGTCAGTTTTTAAATTAAAACTGTAATTAATTTATTAAAAAAATGTTAGTTTTTTTTACAGTGCTTTATTTGTAAAAAAAAAAAAAATAGGTGCCGGTACTCAGTGATGGATTGGCTAAATTTTAGCTAAAACCCAGCGTCTAGTTTAGTTCTTATTGCGCAGAATTTTAAAATGATTCAATTTTAACAAATTAATAATACGAGAAATCTATATATATATATATTGTTGAACGCGTCTTATTTTCTGTGACGTATCCGGGAATTCTCGCAGAGGACGTCGCCTCGCAAGGTTGGTCGAAGAGGAGAAATATATATATATATATATATATATATAGATAGATAGATAGATAGACATATATATATATATATATATAGATATATAGATAGATATATAGATAGATATATAGATAGATATATAGATAGATAGATAGATAGATAGATAGATAGATAGATAGATAGATAGATAGATAGATAGATAGATAGATAGATAGATAGATAGATAGATAGATAGATAGATAGATAGATAGATAGATAGATAGATAGATAATAAATTAATGATAAACGTTAAAATACAAGAAAAGTTATTAATTTTCCCCACATTGAAAAAAGGTGCCGGTACGCCTTACCGGTGCGTACCGTCACAAAAAAGCATTGGTTTTTAATCACCCATTGATTAATGTTTATTTATTTCGACATTACTTTTAAATCGAAATGAAATTCTATTATGATTAACAGTAGTGCACAATAATGAAATCCACGGTCCTCATTCGGCGGTACGAGTACGCCATAATCATTTCAATTTGTTTCAATCCAATACATCTCTCTGATGAACTTTTCTAGAGCCCTTCTTACTTCGCATTATCAAGTAAATCTTGACTAGTTTTTCTTTTTTAATCAAGCCAAAAAAAAAACGCGTTACGTAATAAGTGAATGACTCTTTTATTGAACAAAAGACACCATTGTGATTTTTTTTAACTGAATCAAACATCAAATAACGTGTCATTCATATGATTTAAAAAAAAAAACAACAACGTTTTGGCTCTCCAAGTATAAAAGTGAATCAGAAGACATCGCTTTACAAGCATAGTTACAGTATTAGACAATGCGAACTTGAGTTGTGATTATGTCGTATCATGTAGAGTTCCCGTCAATCACAGAAAGTCTTAACAAGAGTATGCATGTGAAGTCCCTGTAAGGATGAGCTGAAATCTCTTAGATCATATACACCACACTAATAGTGCTAATTTGATGGTTCCCTTTTTTTCCCCCCATCCTAACCTTAGTCGATAGTGCAATGCCCATGATTGCACCAATGAAGATACAATTCATTGGTCCTCACCGGAGATAGAACCAAGTGGTCGTGTGCAGTAAATCGATTGGCTGTTGACCTGAAGATGCCAGGTTTCATATTCGGTGAGGATCAAAATATATTTCATCATGGCTATATCTCCTGTGGTGCATATATATATATATATATATATATATATATATATATATATATATATATATAATTGATATTTTTACGTTTTAAATTAAGTGCGAAAAAATGGTCAGAAAAATGCTGATATGATAATAATTAAGTTTTATATCCGTCTTACAAAAGCGCAAACTATAATTCAATAACACCAGAACGTCTGTGTTGAACATCAGCTCTACTAAACATCAATCTCCAGGTAATAATAGCAGATAATAATCTTCGAAGAATTAATCTCATTAACCTAACTGTCAAAAGCAGAGTCAATTAATGGTGAACGAGGCAGACGAAGACATAAGTTTGTTTATGTAGCCACGGCACTTTAAGTGACTGCGTGGTTAGCCCTACCCCCCCTCCCCCCGAGCCGCCTTTACCCCCCCTCCCCAACTGACGTCATATACTTCAAGCTGTGTGGATTTGGCTGATTTTCATGAAACTTTTTTTTTCACCAGGACTTAGAGAAGTAACCGTCGTACACACTGTGGGTCGAGCCCGGGACACTCAGGTCAATAGATTAGCGCTCTACACCGTTCGACCACCCGTCTCCTCCCCCCCCCCCCCACCATTTAACCGTCAGTATTAAATTTTCTATTTTTAACACGTTATACTTTTAAAAAAAAAATAATCACTCACGAACCAGTGGCTACCACAATGACACAGCCGACTTGACTATCTCAACAATGTGTTGAAAATGTTCCCTTAGCCCTAAAGGGTCATCGGGCCAGATGAAGTGTAGAATTCATCTGTTTCTATAACCTCGGCATATGAAGGGATTGTGTGGTTAGCACAACGCCGAGCCGCCTTTACTTCCCCAACTTAAAGTCAGGTACCCATTTAAAGCTGGGTGGACTTGTGGGACGACTTTGTACCAAATCTCACCTGGAAAAATTCGAGGATCGAACCCAGGACTCGACAGTCGACTATCTACACCACTCGGCCATCCGTCCCACCCAACAATGTGTCACTTTCCTAGATCCGCAGTGCTACCTCTAGATGCACAGGACTACCTCTAGATCCGTGGTGCTACCTCTAGATGAGCAGTGCTACCTCTAGATGCGCAGTGTTACCTCTAGATCCACAGTGCTACCTCTAGATGCGCAGTGCTACCTCTAGATCCATGGTGCTACCTCTTTATCCACAGTGCTACCTCTAGATGCGCAGTGCTACCTCGAGATTCGCAGTGCTACCTCTAGATTCGCAGTGCTACCTCTAGATCCGCAGTGTTACCTCTAGATCCGCAGTGCTACCTCTAGATGCGCAGTGCTACCTCTAGATCCGCGGTGCTCAACCGGTGGTATGCGAACCCCAAGAGGTACGGGAAAGGATATACAGGGGGGGTAAGCAGCAACATATAGATAGATAGAAAAAAAGATAGATAGATAGATCGATAGAAAGATAGAAACATAGATAGATAGATAGTTAGATAGATAGAAAGATCGATAGATAGATAGTTAAATATATAGAAAGATAGATAGATAGTTTGATAGATAGAAAGATAGATAGATAGATAGTTCGATAGTTAAATAGATAGAAAGATAGATAGATAGATAGTTATATAGATAGAAAGATAGATAGATAGATAGATAGATAGATAGATAGATAGATAGATAGATAGATAGATAGATAGATAGATAGATAGATAGATAGATAGATAGATAGATAGATAGATATAGACAGAGAGATAAATAGATAGATATAGAGAGATAGATAGATAGACTTGTTCTTTAACTATGCATTTAATTCTTACCTGTTTGAGCCTCACTACATTTAGGGACTTAAAAATAAATGGAAATAGATTGAAAGCTCTTGAGTTGATAGGGTAAAAATAAAAGAAAAATATATGAATAGGCTATACAAAAACAATTTATTCCATACTTCTCTTCTCCCGATCCATGGTCTTCTTCCTCCACTCTCTCACTCCTATGGATTTAAGGTCTTTCTCATGGCCTAATGCGGCAATTAGTTTGGGATTTGTGTGGCCCCCAGACACTTTTGCAATTGTGATATTTTTAAAATAATATTTCAGAGCTTGATTGTTTAATGAATGTTATGGAACTGAGAATAATATTTGCATAAAAATTCTATGCAGTCTTTTTTTGTCTACGTCTATATTTTGATGTTTCTATTTTGATTATTTTTACTCTGAGCCCATTAGACGTGGCCATGTATGGTGCTTAAAGCTTTGGATCCTTCTAACACAAAATTGCATAAGCTGATCACAACAGTTTTCTATAGTGCCATTATTGCTGAGTGATATGTAATAATGTCAGGGAAGGCTTGGTGTGTGATTTTGAATCTATTCAACTCTCAATGAGTCAACAGACATTCAGGATGCTCCATAATAAGCCTTATGTTGTCCATTATGTACCGGAAGAAGTAATCGTTAAGAAAGTAATGTTTGCCCTAGTAAGAAAAAAATCTGCGGTATCGATGCTAGAAATACACTTAATATTAATGAACGAGTTTGAATCGCCTTTTAAATAGAATTACAGGTGTTGCAGACTGCGGCAGATTGAACGCTTGCGATGATGGGGAAAACCAAGGATCTCATACACAAATGAGAGGGAAATCCTGACTTGTTTAAAGCTTACTGCGTGATTAACCGCGTGCTTCTCAGATAGATAGGCGACTTAAAATACGAAAAATTATGGAGGATAGTTTTGCTAAACACGAATTTAATTAGAACATTTCTAAGGGAAAAAAATTACAATTACAATTACCAAAAAGAATCCAAAACAGCAGCGAAGAAGCGTATGGCTTTCAGCTGTAACATTTTTAACCGCTTTATGGAACTGCAAAAAAAAAACATATAAAATATAACATACAAGAGAAAAGCAAAATAAATGTACCCGGATTTAGTCATTGAAGCAAAACATTCAATAAAGCTTTACAATGAATAAATAATATATTGTTATAATTCACTCTTTGCCCTCGGTGGTGCGCGCTATATATTGGGAATCCCCGTAGAGCAACGCACCGTATAATTTACTTATCGATGCAGTGGTTTTTGTGACGTAATAGAGCAGAGTTGGAACAATAAGGCCGGCAATGTAGAATGGCGGTCATTGTAGTTGTCGATTGTAAATTGATTTATATATGCTATGTTTTTGAACCTACGCCTGTGATTTAACGAATTCCTTAGAATATTATTTAACAATATTATTGATTCCTTGCAAACTGTTTTGTGAACAATTTAATAACAAAAAAGGTTTTTCAAAATTTGGCACGATTAGAAGAGGGGAAAAAAATGAATTTCAAAAAATCTGTTTGAAGTTTTGACATTCTTTAAATCTACCTTTGTGTTAAGCATTAAATTAAAATATTTATGAAGATGGATTTTCCTACATAATTACCAAATGTATTGAATCGTGTAGCCTCGTGGAAATGTGCTACTTTTTAAGACATTAAGAATTCAAATAGTAGGGAACACAACTCGTATTAATATTTATGTTGTCCTTTTTGTTTAGACTGATTACTTCCCTTGAAATGAGTAAATAAAAAAATAAATTAGTAAAGATTGTAAAATTCAACCAAACTTACTTTCACGTTTTTCAAAGATAAGGTTATCGATATTTATCGTCCAGTATATGACTGCTAGTTTTCTGGGATTTCAAAGATGTATCCTGTCTGGTCTTGTTTGTTTTTACAAAACCAATCAACGATTGACTATTTATAATATATGTATAAGGAAAAGCAAGCGCACTGTTCTTCTTTTTCTGTCACCAAGCCTTGATCATTGCCCTAGTCTGTTATGCTGGTAAGTGCATTGCTGTGCATGCCAACCCACTTGCGTTCTAGAATGTTGCATGCGCACCATTGAGCCCTACATATAAAAAAAAAGTGCAGCCTACTAAAATTCATGACAAACTCTTTAACAAACATGCACTCTTCGTCAGAATTAGGCTCGAACAGGTACTCTCCGTACAGATAGCACCAAGCCTGAGTTTCGTCAATATTAAAAAAAAAAATATATCAACCTAATATCTAATTTGATTAAAGATATAAAAAAATCGCACATTTATTTTTCTACTACTACTACTGGATTATATCCCAATATCTCAAAAAGATATAGAACCCTTCAAAGCTCCACAATAGTGCAATGGCCACGGAGGGGAAATTGAAAGAGAATGCGTGCGGGTTGGGGGGGGGAGTCTTTCACAATGACCTGAAATATCCACTAGTCCTCATCGGGGATCGAACCCAGGACCCTCCACTCGAAAGTCGATTGCTTTACCGCATGGCTATCCGTTCACCATTACAAATAACTTTTTTTTTTCATTTTTAAACACGAATTTTAATATGATACGAAAATATCGTAATAGATAAATGCCCATAACATTCAGTGAAAAAATAATTATCTGCAGCGATAGTTCGTAAAATGTTACTCACTACAAAGTGTGTGTGTTCGATTCAAGCTTATAAAGATGTTAACTCTTTAGTCAGAAATGTAGTAGTTAAAGAAAATTAAAGAATAAGTACGCTTATTGTGTGGGACGGATGACCGAGTGGTGTAGATACACGACTGTCGACCAGAGAGTCCTGGGTTCGATCCTCGATGAAGCTCATGGAATTTTTCCAGGTGAAATTTGGTACAAAGTCGTCACCACCCAGCTTTTAAAATAGGTACCAGACTAAAGTTGGGGAAGTAAAGGAGGCTGGGTCCTTGTGGCTAACCACACAATCCCTGCATGTGCCGATGTTACTGAAACAGATGAACTCTTCAATTCATCTGTCCCGATTGCCCGTTAGGTCTGAGGAAACTTTACTTTTTTTTTTTTACTCTTGTTGTAATGTTAAAGCCTTCAGTTCAAGCCTCTCACTTCCCGGTGCATCTTTATTATTAATAAAAAAAAAAACATGTCCGTCGGTTAGTGTTTTGTAAACAATGGTGACCCCTTTTTTCTACAATGATCAGTAGCCATGCTAAATTTAGATGAGCTAGTTAGATCACAGCCCTGCAATAGATACGTAAAATATGTGTTAGTTCAACAAGCTGAGTGCATTACATTGACTAACAAAACTAAAAAAAAAAATATTTGTTTTCGTTGCTATATTTTTTTATTAATTTTCTTTCGTATTCATTTCATTAAGTCCCAACAAAACGGTTTAATTACAGTGCAGGATTTACGCATAAGCTACACAAGTTACAGTTTAGGGCCCCCATTCACTAGGTTGCCCCCATAAATTATCCGAGTGAGCGATTGTCCTATACGCTTAAGTATTTGGCAATCACATATAATATCGGGACCTACAAAAAAGGGCCCCCATATCTCAAATAGCTTAGGGCCTTTTCAGGTCTAAATCCTGCACGGTTTAATTACAATATAATTTGTTCACGTCAATCGAATGTGGTAAGTAGGTCAGTCATAAACTATTCTGGGATAATGAGTGACTTTTTTTAAATCCGAAAAGCGGGACTTTGGAAGATAAAAGTTTGAGAATCATTTAGAAGGACGTCTGAGTTTAATTTCTGAGAATCATTTAGAAGGACGTCTGAGTTTAAATTTTGAGAATCTTTTAGAAGGACGTCTGAGTTTAAATTTTGAGAATCATTTAGAAGGACGTCTGAGTTTAAATTTTGATAATATTTTTGAAGGACGTCTGGGTTTAAATTTTGAGAATCATTTAGAAGGACGTCTGAGTTAAAATTTTGAGAATCATTTAGAAGGACGTCTGAGTTTAAATTTTGAGAATCATTTAGAAGGACGTCTGAGTTTAAATTTTGAGAATCTTTTAGAAGGACGTCTGAGTTTAAATTTTGAGAATCTTTTAGAAGGACGTCTGAGTTTAAATTTTGAGAATCATTTAGAAGGACGCCTGAGTTAAAGCGCAACCGTACGAATAAAATTTATAAAAATAAATACTCATGGTTATCTATGGAGGTTGTTGCGTTGCTGTAGTTTTTGTTGTTTGGGAGGGGGGGGGAGGAGGTGAACATTCGAGGTCACTAAGCAATGACGTTTGAAGAGCTTATAGCAAAAAAAAAAAGGGATGTTATTAATTGAGTACCTCCTTGAAATCTGGTGCTTCCTCTAACAATCCCATAATTTCTCAAACCGCCATTTCTGGTAGCTAACAAAATAAAAATCCCGACAAATGCCCCCACCCCTCCCACATCCGAAGTGAGGTACATGGGCATCCCCCCAGTCTCGCCCACCCCTTAGTATAGCCAGTGACGCCGAGAGGTGGGGGGGAAGGGGGGTGCAAATTCCAGGGGCCTAGCGAGTTTTAGGGGCCCGGAATGAGCTAACCAATCAATTATTGAAACTATTATAATCAGCACGGGGGAGGGGTCGTGACAGCCCTGCACAGGGGGGCCCGAACTTTCTATCAGTGGGTCTGAGTGTATGTAATGCACAACCTAGAATTACACTTCTAAATAGAGTGTACAATTAACAAATTGTAAACCCAAGATGCATCTGTAATGACAGGGTGGAAAAAATTAGACTATAAAATCAATTAAGAAAATCTTTTTTCTTAAAAAAACTAATGAAATAATTAATTAATTAAACAGTGGGAATATTTTTTGTTCGCGTATTATTCAATAAAAACAACGTTTCTTACCAAAGGTCCGATTTTTAAGTTTCAGAAACATTTTTCCCATTTTCTGCAAACCCAACATTATACTAATGAGCCAGAAAATATAATCTGGCTTTCAATCCATAGTCAACGAAAAGTTAATGACCACTTGCCGGTAAGCTACAGGTGTTCATCATCTAGTATGTAGATTGACTTGGAGCTAAAGACATTTGGTACACGAACCCGCATTTAGTACTTTTTAACACCACCAATAATCTTGTTTCATTTGTTGCGGTAGTATGCTTAGAATAGTTAAAAATGATATTATTATTATTATGAAAAGTATAATGCAAATAAGATTCATTTTTATTTAGAGAAACGATTTATCGCTTCAGTTTTAGAGATTATGTGGACAGTTGGTCGTGGGATTTCAAGGGCTCAAGTAAGAGGTTCATTGAGAACCCTTGAATTTTGTCAAGAAATGTGGAAAGTCTGAACGTTCCATAATTCACACAGTTTTCAATAAGTACCAGTGTTTAAGTTGGTGGAGCAAAACCGCCTGGGCTAGCCACACAATCCCTCAATATGCTTTGTATTATGCAACAGATGAATTATATATTTGGCCTGGCCTGATGAGCATTTAGGGGTCTAAAGGGAACTTTACTTTCAAGACAATAATGTGTTGGCGACCAAATATAAAATTTGGAAAGTTGATGTATCAATCAAATGTTGTACTCATCTAAGAAAGTAATTTGATTTCGGTGGGAAGATTAAAATACCTCTTAATCTAAGTATCGTTAATACATAATCATAACATCTCTCTCTCTCTCTCTCTCTATCTATCTAACTATCTATCTATCTATCTATCTATCTATCTATCTATCTATCTATCTATCTATCTATCTATCTATCTATCTCTCTCTCTGGTTCTATCCAAACTCACGCGTACACATACACATACTACATATATATATATATATATATATATATATATATATATATATATATATAAATATATATATATATATATATAGAGAGAGAGAGAGAGAGGGATGGAGAGAGAGAGAGAGAGAAAGAGAAGAGGAAAGATGAAAAGTGAGGGAGGGAATTATCGAAAAACCCGTTCTTAGTTGGAAGATAAGAAAAAACAGAAGATAAAAGAAAAACAGAAGATAACGAAGGGGAAACAGAAGAGAAAAACAGAAGATAAGAGAAGTGAAAAACAGAAGAGAAAAACAAAAGAGCAAAACAGAAGATATGAGAAGGGAAAAACAGAAAAGAAAAACAGAAGAGAAGAGAAAAGAAGGGAAGTGAGGGAGAGAATTAGCGAAAGAATCTTTCTTAGTTGTTTTTTTTTTGTTTTGTTTAGGAGACTAAGTAACATTTAAAGATATCTGGCTGGCCCAAGTCAATAGTACTTGTCTGTGCCCCTATACAATTGAATTCGACAGATATTAGTACAGTACTGTGACCCTATGCAAAATAGCCCTCAGCGGCGGTCTCATAGTCTGACTATTCATGTCTCTTGTATTTCCTTCTGTCAGAATCTGTGTGCGTCTATTTCATTTGTTAAATAGATATGAAAAGAAAATGCTATTTGAAATAGGATATCATTCGAATTACTATTATAACAATAGGAATTTTTATTAGGTACTTTATCAGTTAAATTTTTAGTGATATATTTTTTCCGTCTTCTATCAAAAGGTACTTAACTACTACACTGTATGAGTCGAATAAATTTTATAGGGGACAAAAAGCCAGTCAGCGAATTGCAAATGTCAGAACTAATTAAATAGTAGTTTTTTTGGATTTGAAGGCTTTTCTTGACCCACGGGAAAAAACAGAAACAGGTGCCAAATACAATTAAATTTAGACTTGCTAGGTAGAGAAATTAATTGCTCTATGCGCCTATATAAGTAACACATTTATCGGTTAGGGTCAGTACAGCTTGATTTCTTCAGGTAAAACGTTGGGTACCTTTGTTTATAAAAAAAAATAGACTGTTGTTTTTATTTTTTTCTATGTCCATTTGAATAAAGTTAAGTTGGCTTTGTTTTTGTATGACTGTCCAAAACTATAAAAAATATTTTTACTATGTTTGAAGTTAACATTGTACATGCACTTACAAATATAATAAATAAAAATACACAATCTTTACGTGTTCTAAAGTTTACTTCCGAGAAATCTACTGTAGACCTTTTTTTTATTTTTAATATAAATTCTTAATGCAATACTTTTTCTAAGGTTAAATAACAGGTTTTTTAATATAACTGATGCATTGTTTTAAGTATTTAATTAAAAGTTTTATTGTTCGATTATTGTAGCCCAGGTTTGACTGCAGCTTGTGAACTAAAGACACGATGCGCATTTTACAAGTTCTGGTGTTTGGTTGCCTAATTGTCCAGTCCGTCTGTCTGTTTGGTAAGGCCTAACACACCCTTTTTCTTATTTACTAATTAGCTTAAATATGTTTGATTTTTGTTGTTCTGAAATAGTGCATTTCTAATACTTTGAATCCACGATTGGTGTATTTTTAGGACTTAAGATAATCGAAACTAATTTGATTTTATTTTTCCATTTTTAAAATTTAGAATTAGCCTGCGCGATATTTTGCTGTTTTGTTTCCTAAATTGGCCTGTGCGATATTTTACTGTTTTGTTTTCTGAATTAGCTTGCGCGATATTTTGCTGTTTTGTTTCCTAAATTGGCCTGTGCGATATTTTACTGTTTTGTCTTCTGAATTAGCTTGCGCGATATTTTGCTGTTTCGTTTCCTAAATTGGCCTGTGCGATATTTTACTGTGTAGTTTTGAATCGAAATGCAAATCATTAGTCTAAAATAGAGATGTTTTTGTAAATTTGTGTTGGGAATCGGAATCACAAGTGGATCGATGTGCTTCATGTATCGACTAGATCAAAGGCCCGGTACCTGGACCGGCGAGTGACTCCTTATAATTGATTTGTATCCCTTAGTCCATCTTTACAACTTTACATAATTTGCGCACTACTTGGAATTTCCAAGACTATTTTTAGCCAAGCAAGAGCTCACTCCCCATGAGTGAGACTAAAATTTTGGAATTCCCCAATTTTTAACCGCGGAAGTTATACACACGCTCGCTCGCTCGATCGCTCGCCAGGCTAGACGTTTATGTATTAGATGTTGTACTCCGTGAACAACTGTTCAACAAAGTTGGTCCCCCTCATTTCTATCATACTTTTAATCATACAAACTTGCATGCTACACAACTTGTGTATATAGAATATTGAACCAAGCGTATCTTTATAACACGAAGTCGTATCGTATAATTAATCAACTACCCATCATCTGTTACAGACCTGTTTAATCAAGCGGTACAAGGTGCAGGTAACCTATTGGGAGGCGCAGTTGATGCTACTGGCCAATTACTCAGCGGCGCAGGGCAAGTAGTAGGCAATGTGGTGGAAGGCGCTGCCAATACTGCTGGCCAGGTCCTGACCGGTACGGGAGAAATCATCGGTGGTGCAATCGTCGGAGGGGCTGATATCGCCGGCCAGATCGTCAGCGGGACAGGGGAACTTGTGGGCGGCGCCTTATGGGGTCTGGGAGATTTGGCCGGCCAGATTCTTGGCACCGGCGTGGGAATATTCGACGCCGGGGTGGACATGTTCGGCAACACTTTGAAAACAGCGGTGACTATCGGCGGGCAGGCTGTCGGTTCAGTTGTGGATACAGGAGTCAACGTGGCCTGTGCCGTCCTTGGAAGGATCGTCAACTGCAGGGACTGTAAGTTGAACTTTATTTACAAGTAATATGTTAGCTTTTAACGAAGTGTCTTTCATGATTATTTTTAGAATAGGTTTTACATTAACACAGCCTTATTACATCGACATTACCTTTTTTTTACATCAAAATTACCTTTTACATTTACATTACTTTTACATTGAGCTTCAGTCGGAAAAGGTTGTTAGTGATTTATTGTAAATATAACTAGTAAGCTAAGTAAAGCCGTTGTATGTTTTATGTATTTCGCAGTGCCTGGGCAAGGATCCGTTGGTACGTATTATTGAATAACATTAGAGTAGCAGGATTAACCTCTAAATATAGCCCCCCCCCCCCCCCCAACTACCATTCCAATGTATTATTTAACATGTATCTTAAGAGTTCTTATGAACAACCTCCAGCGCAGATTACTGAATTACATTAGAGTAGAACGATTAACCCCTAAATCATAGGTCCACTACAATACCCTTGAAAACGTATTGTTTAACATGTTTAACTTCTATCTGTAGCCCCACTACCATTCCAATGCCGTGGTAAGGCTGACATCATCTTTGTGGTCGACGCCTCTAGCAGTGTGGGCAGCCTGAACTTCAAGAAACTTTTGTCCTTCGCTGCCAACCTTGCTGGATCCTACCTGATAGGACCTGACAACACCAGATTCGGCCTCGTGGTCTTCAGCACCAATTACGAGAAGGTGTTTGACCTCAAAACCTTTAAAACACCTTTGGAAGTTATCCAGGTAAACTGTAATTTTTATTTTTCCGGTCTAATTTTTTTTCCGTTCTAATATTTTCCGTTCTATTTTTTTTTTCGTTCTTTTTTCCTTTAATTTTGTTCCGTTTTTTTTCGTCCTTTTTTTTCGTTTTAAACTGTTTTCCGTTCTTATTTACTTATGCATCTAACTTTGCAATCGTTCGTGAAACATCTTAGAAAAATAAACGAAAAAAAAAATTAAAATATTCAATTTCAGGCTATTTTGAAAACACCAAATTCTGGAGGACTTACCTATACTGACAAGGCCCTTAACTCGATCATAAATAACAGAATGTTTGATCCAATCAACGGCGGCCGCAGTGATGCCAGGGACATAGTTATCACCCTTACTGATGGGCAGTCAAACAATCCTACTGCGAGTGAGTAGATACCTAATGAATTCTATATATTGATTTACTAGCTGTACCCTGCAAAACCTTTGCATTGATATAATTATTTTGGTTTCGGGCAGATCCGATTTTTTCATGATTGTATTTTAAACTGGAATACTGTTGTTTTAATTAATAACTTTCGATTTTAAGCAGAGTCCATATCGCTTTTATATATATTATTGGTGTACTTGTCCGCGCAAGATTTAATGACTGTCAACCTGAGGGCCCCGGGCCACGGTGATGAGCCAGGGGAAATGATGTAAGTCTTCCCCACCAGCCACCCTTTGAGTCCGTCCAACTTTAAATTAATGCAGAGCCCGAATGGCTTTCATATATATCATTCTTTTATTACATTCTCTTACATTCGATTCTAGACAAATAAAAGACTTTTTTTAAACAGCAAATAACATGTTTATTATACAGCACATAACATGTTTATTAAACAGCAAATAACATGTTTAATAAACAGCAAATAACATGTTTATTATACAGCAAATAACATGCTTATTATACAGCAAATAACATGCTTATTTAAGCCAAAAATGTAGTAATTCACCTTAAATTAAACTTTAACTCAAATCCGCATCGGCTTTAACTGTTTTTTTTTTAAAACTATCAACTTTTGAAGAAACAAACTTAATATTTGGAGAAAAAGCTCGAAACATTTCAAATTTATCACGAATTAATATTGATAATGAATACTTCGATTAATTCATCGATCTAAATGATGAGCGAATAGTCTTTTCAATGAAACCCCCCCCACCCCCTGAACTAAGATTCACCCCCTGAACTAAGATTCACCCCCTGAACTAAGATTCACCCCATGAACTAAGAAAAATATAGCTTGCCCTTTTTCACAGCAGCACTTCAAACCATACTGATTCTTTTCATCACAAAAATATTTAGCCGCCGCTGCTGCCAATGCGTTGAAAACCAAAGGGGCGACACTCTTCTCTGTTGGGATCACCTTGGGAAACAACAATGGTGAGCTCGTGAAGCTGGCCAGCAACGCTGAGTTTGTCTTCAACGTGGACAACTTTGACCGCCTGGACAACTTCCTCTACCAGCTCGCACAGAAAACATGCACGTGTGAGTGATTCATTTGATTCGATTTACTCGTTTAAAAAATTGTGAATGTGAGTGATTCATTTGACTCGATCTACTCGTTAAAACATGTACATGTGAGTGATTAATTTGACTCAATTTATTCGTTAAAACATGCGCATTTAAGTGATTCATTTGATTCGTTTTTCTTGTTAAAACATGCGCATGTGAGTGATTCATTTTATTTTTTTTTTTTTACATGTTAAACCATGCCATAGTAAATGATTCATTTGATTTATTTTACATGTAAATACATGTGCAGGTGATGGATTCATGTGATTCCTTTTATATGTCGAAACATCGCAATGTTGTTGATCTCTTATATTCAGTATGTTCATTAGTATGAGATACCACACTCATACACGCACATACACACACACATAATATATAGGCCTACATACATAACACCATTTTAACTTCCCCTTCTCAATCCCGATTTGAATTTTTTCAAAGGTAAATTTGTGTCGACAAAAAATGGCGCCCATTCCCCCCCCCCCCCACCAGTTGCATGTGATTTCATAGTGCAGTGTCGCGCTATGAATACGCACAAACATATATATATATATATATATATATATATATATATATATATATATATATATATATATATATATTAGTACTAATGTTTGCTAGATGTTACCTGTTTTATTCTTACATTTTACAGCCTCTGGGGGTGTCGAGAAACCTGTCGTAGGTAAGAATTCGTCTTCTTTTTTTCTCTTCTCTCGCCTACAATTTAAATAGTTCTCGGACATATGATCGTATAGATAAAAATTTAATTATTTATCAATATCGTCCAATCCACGAAATGACTAATACATTTTTTTTTCTTTTATTTCTCTCTTTACAGTTGAACCACGTAAGTACATAAATTGAAAGAAAAGACAATTTCTTCTTAATTTTTTTTTCTTTGCATGATTATCTATTTCAAAGTTTGTTAATTTAAAAAAAAAATGCTTTTACAGTAATTGACATTTATTTAACATCGTAAATTAAATTTTGTTCACTAACATGTTTTACTATTTTTATTTTGTTTTGTTTCAGCTATTGTCGGTAAGGATTTTTTTTCTCATAATTTATTATTATTATTTTTTAAGTCCACCACAAACACAGCAATTGAAGTAAAAAAGAAATGAATATATTATTCGATTTCCAAATATCTAATGGTTAAAATGGGGGATAACTGGTCATATTAAAAAAAAAAATAAAAAATTGCTATAGACTAATGATTGCAAAGCTTTGAAATCAAAATTATGTATTATTAGCTATACCCTGCAAAACCTTTGCATACAGTTATACCCCTTTAGGTTTAGTCGGTAGGTTAGGTTATTTTTGGTTTCGGGCATATCTGATTTTTTCATTATGTATTT
This sequence comes from Bulinus truncatus, assembly GCA_021962125.1. Lineage (NCBI taxonomy): Eukaryota > Metazoa > Mollusca > Gastropoda > Planorbidae > Bulinus > Bulinus truncatus. The sequence continues at coordinate 632,661 of JAGDYQ010000121.1, forward strand.
TAAACTTAAATACTGTTGTATTAATTCTTCACTTTCGTTTTAACGCAGAGACGAAATCGCTTTTATATATATTACTATTTCTTTTCTTTTGCCCATAAGATTTAATAACTGTCAAACCCGAGGCCCCAGTCTCCAGCCTCGGTGATAGCCCATGGAAATACTTGGTGAAACTCCCCCCCTCTCCTCCCATTGGGCGTACGGGTATCCACACCATTGACTTTCACAAGGCTACCATCGACTAGAATTATATTGACTTTCACAAGGCTACCATCGACTAGAATTATATTGACTTTCACATGGCTACCATCGACTAGAATTATATTGACTTTCACATGGCTACCATCGACTAGAATTATATTGACTTTCACATGGCTACCATCGACTAGAATTATATTGACTTTCACATGGCTACCATCGACTAGAATTATATTGACTTTCACATGGCTACCATCGACTAGAATTATATTGACTTTCACATGGCTAACATACATGTCGTAACTACAGATTCAGATAAATTATACACATCATCTGACGCGAGAGCCCCTTTAGGCATTTCTAACACAGTTTAACAATTTATTTTTTTTTTAGACAAAAAAAAAACCGAAACAAAAAATAGAAAAAAAAAACAATAGATTACATATTGTAGAGCGATAGAAAAATGAAAAAAAAAAAGCTCTTTGGGTAAAGGGTAGAGGGGGGGGGTGGGGAATTGATTCCTTGCGTCACATTTCTATGTCCAGTTGTTTTGAGAATGTACTATTTTTATGATAAATGTCTTTAAATAATCTATTTATTATATTTTTTTTCCTTCTAATCACTATTCAACAACAGAGGTCAAACCCGGTGAGTAACCTAGTTATATATATATATATATATATATATATATATATATATATATATATATATATATATTTCTTTTTAAGCTAAATGGCTTTAAAAAATGGACTCTTCCAAATGTCATATTAACAAAATGTTTGTTTTTTTGTACATATCCTGGTAATAAATGTTTAAATTATCTGGAGAAATATGCTAAGTAAGCTAACAAACGAATGGTATCCAAATAATCTTCACTTATTATTAACATGTATCAACATTTAATGTATCATGTATCTGTTAATGTATCATATATCTGTGAATGTATCATGCATCTGTGAATATATCATGTATTTGTGAATGTATCATTCATCTGTTAATGTATCCTGCATCTGTGATTATATCATGTATTTGTGAATGTATCATGTATATGTGAATGTGTCATTAATCTGTGAATGTATCATGCAACTGTGAATGTATCATTCATCTGTGAATGTATCATGTATCTGTGAATGTATCATTTACGCAGCATGCGAAGCCCAGGCTGACATCGTGCTGGTCACTGATTCCTCCGGCAGCATTGGGCCCAAGAACTACTGGAAGGTGCTCAACTTCTCAGTGGAGCTGGCCAACCAGTTCAAGATCGGCAAAAACGCCGTTCTCTTCGGCAGCGTTGTGTTCAGCGACAGCGCTCAGAAGTGGTTTGACCTGAAGGACAATCTAAACATTGAGTCACTTAGAAGGGTGAGTACTGTCCACGTATTATGTCTGGAATTGTATTGACTTTAATATGGCTACCATAGACTATAATAATATTGATTTTCATATGGCTACCATAGACTATAACTATATTGACATTCACATGGCTACCATGGACTATAACTATGTTGACTTTCATATGGCTACCATGGACTATAATTTTATTGACTTTCACATGGCTACTATATACTATAATTATAGTGACTTTCACATGGCTAGCATAGACTATAATTATAGTGACTTTCACATGGCTACCATAGACTATAAAGGTACGCACAGACTAAGGCGAATTTCGCGTATCTAGGTAGCTCGCGAAATTCGCCCCTCTTTCGCGGCAATGTATTTATATGGAGATGCTCAAACCGCGGAAGTTTCCGCGGCGGTGCAGAGAAATTTCGCGGCATCGCTTCTTGCAGAGTTTTTTCGCGTTTCGCGAGTGTAAACAATCCAAAATGGCTGCCTAGAAACATCGACTCAATGAAAATCAAGGTTAAAATTGATATAATTGTCTTAAAATTAACAAATAAGACTTGCATTTATGTATAGAAAAATTAATTATATCAGATTATACAAAAACGAAAGTGTTTTTTTTTTATTATTTTTTACTTGTAAAATACAATAATTGTAGAAAATGTATAATAAAAAGAAAATGTCTGCCAACGTCTTCAAAAAAAAAAAAAAAAGGAAAATTAAAAACATTATCAAATCCGATCGGCTGACGCTCCCTTTCGCTTCGCCTAGGTGTAGCGAGGGTTTAGAAAAATCTCACGAGAGAAATAGTGCAGCGGAAAGTTTAGCTTTGATTTGTGGATACGTTTATTATAGTGACTTTCACATGGCTACCATCGACTAGAATTATATTGACTTTCACATGGCTACCATCGACTAGAATTATATTGACTTTCACATGGCTACCATCGGCTAGAATTATATTGACTTTCACATGGCTACCATCGACTAGAATTATATTGACTTTCACCATAGACTACAGTTCTGATTTAATTATTACTTTAAAAAAATTAAGAAAAATACATATTTATTGTACTGTATTGTGAAATTATCTCCTGTGACATTCAAGGGGCCCTTGAGTAGGATGTCTCTCCGACCCCCCCACCCCCAAAAGCTTTCTTTTTTTTCAACCCTTAACCTATGTGGTAGTTTGGTGGGAAACGAATGAACAAGTCAACAGACGACATATATATATATATATATATATATATATATATATATATATATATATATATGTTGTGTTTTCATACGTCATTTCTGTGTGGGCTTGAACACTTGGTGGCGCCCATCTCGCTATTGGTGAAGGCGCTTGTCAATATCCCCCCCTTCCTCCCACCACCCAATCACGCGTACTGCTAAATATACTATACTAGCAATCAGACTTGAAAACACTAGAAAGTTGGTGACCGATCAACGTGTGTGTTTGTCTGTGTGTTTGTGTGCGTTTGTGTGTGTTTGTGTGTATGTGCTTTGCAGTTTTCTTTTCTAGTGCTCATTAATTAAAGGTTTTTTTTTTCGTGTATTAATCTCAGAACATATTAAAAGAACCTTACTTGAACTCAACTACTAGCACGGACAAAGCTCTGGATCTGGTGCGCAATGCCAACATGTTCGGGAGAAGTGCTGGAGGCAGAGACGGTGCGCAGAACATCGTCATCCTGATCACAGACGGAGCCTCCGATTATCCAGACAAAAGTAAGATGGCGGCTGTTTTATTTGCAATCATCTTTACTTGCGATGGCATTGTTACAAAATATATTTAAAAAAAAAAATGAAACCCGACACAAATACAAAGTAGAAAAATAAAAAGTCCGACATTTGTCTTACAATGAGAGTTGACGCTTTTATAATAACGATTAGATTCTTGAGAAACTTGGATAATTTAAGTCTTCATGGTCACTCATAAGTTTGTCTAGCAGTTGGTCTATACGGTCGCTTGACTTTTATTTTTCCGTTTCTCAATGTAGTTTAGCCATTTTTATCTACGCCTAAAATACACATGGTTTGCTTAAAATAAATCAAATTAACGCATATTTACTAACTTTTTTGTTTGTTTTTCAAATGAAGTATCCATGACAATGAGCTACAAAATCAAAAAAAAAAAAATCCGACGTGTTTTTCACATTTTTTACGGTCAATGTTTACATAACAAAGACTATTTATGACTATTTAACCGTGCAACATCTGCGCTAAGGAAAAAACCGTTTTAGTTGCCTAGTTAACGTGACTCTTCTACACGTACATTCATTCATAAAACTACCAGATTCATTCATAAAACTACCAGATTCATTCATAAAACTACCAGATTCATTCATAAAACTACCAGATTCATTCATAAAACTACCAGATTCATTCATAAAACTACCAGATTCATTCATAAAACTACCAGATTCATTCATAAAACTACCAGATTCATTCATAAAACTACCAGATTCATTCATAAAACTACTAGATTCTTTCATAAAACTACCAGATTCATTCATAAAACTACCAGATCAATTCATAAAACTATCAGATTCATTCATAAAACTACCAGATTCATTCATAAAACTACTAGATTCTTTCATAAAACTACCAGATTCTTTCATAAAACTACCAGATTCTTTCATAAAAACTACCAGATTCATTCATAAAACTACTAGATTATTTCATAAAACTACCAGATCAATTCATAAAGCTACAAGATTATTTCATAAAACTACCAGATCAATTCATAAAGCTACAAGATTCATTCATGAAACTAAAAGATTCATTCATTAATCTAACTGATTCATTCTCAAAGTTAAATCATAAACAATGACACCTTTTAATATTTTGAAGGCTGTGTGTCTGGAAAATTATATTAGCTGTGCTACTTCTGAAAGATTCTTTTATTTTTTTTTGGCGCAACACAGGGAAAAACGGCGCTGCGAAAGAAAACGTTTCCTGTCTGTTGTAACTTGTATGTGTGCGTGCTAACGCGCTTTTTTTAGAAGGAATACTTGATCATCCCAAACTTTGCGCATCTATGTACCCCCTTTTTTATTGTGTATTGCGCTCCCCCAGGGGTACGAGTAGCACACTTTGCGAAACACTGTTGATCAGCCGGTACAATTATCAGTTCACAAGTTTATTACATAAAACATGAATCAATAAATGAATATAAGATCGTTTATTAAAAAACAAAGCTACAACATTTATGTCGATTACTGACTGATACATATTTATTAATATCCATATTGGAAAAAAAATGTTTAATGTTCAATAATGACAGCTCTTAATTATACCGCACAAAACAGATATTGAATTTTTTTATGTTAAGTAACTTTATGTTAAGTTACTTAATTTATGTTTCCTTTCTTTCATCTTCCTCTCAATTGCACTTTAGGACTACTAAACCATATTTATCATATAATTAATAGCTAAACCCTGCAAAAGTTTACATAGAGTTATATCCCGTTCGGCTTTATCGGTAGGCTAAGTTATTTTTTGGTGTCGGGCAGTTCCGAATTTTTCATGATTGTATTTATAAATGGAATACTGTTGTATTAATTCTTTACTTTCGATTTAAAGCAGAGCCCAAATCGCTATCATATATATATATATATATTATATTTAGTAGGTGCTTTACCGTAATTTGTTTACTACAGAGTGGCATGTATTTATTATTTTTTCATCATTTACAGCTATTGCAGCAGCAGGTAAGCTAAAGACTCTACAGGACACTAGCATCATAACTCTAGGCATTGGTAACGCAAAACGTGCAGAGTTGGAAGCCGTGGCTTCGAGCAAAAGTGATGTATTCCTGGTGAACAGCTTTGATGCTCTGAACAACGTCAAGCAAAACATTGCCACTAGGGCGTGTGCACGTGAGTAGTTCACTTTTTATCAACTTTAGTTTTGTCAAAGTAAGCTTTATTTCACTTTTTATCAACTTTAGTTTTATCAAAGTAAGCTTTATTCCGCTATTTATTTTAGGTTCAGTTTAGCAGAAGTAAGCATCATTTCACTGTTTAATTATGTTTAGTTTAGCCAAAGTAAGCATCATTTCACTGTTTTATTATGTTTACTTTTGCCAAAGTAAGCATCATTTCACTTTTTATTAAGTATAGTTTTGCCAAAGTAAGCTTTATTTCACTGTTTCTTAAGATTAGTTTTGTCAAATTAAGTCTTATTTCGCTGTTTATCAAGTTCAGTTTTGATATCTAAGTACTTGACATTAAGTTGTTGTTTTTTTCCTTATAAAATTCTTAAATGTGTTCTATGCTTCAAAAAGCTCAACCCTTTGGATTGAATAGATAAATGAACAAATAACCATTATAGACCTACCTTATTTTTATACATTGACGAGATTTGTACATACGCCAAAAGATGTTGAAAAAAAATTAAAACTTAAGTTGTGATAATTTTTAAATACATGCATTTTTTTTTTACTTTCAGACTCCAAAAAGAAATAAAACTTCACAAAAAAATAATTTAATGTAGCCCCAGAGACGTTTCTTTCATTTTTTTTTGTGACTTGCAATCTTTTAAGTTTAAATTACCTACCCGAAGTGTATTTTCTTTCCAATAAAAGCGTGTGTTTCTCTCAAACCGCTAAAGATAGTATGTGTTCAGTTCATTTTTTTTTCCTGTTGTAGAAAGTTTGTTTCGAGATGTAAATAGGTTACATTTTTTTTCAACGCCATCCTATTTTTATAAGCAAGTCTTGTAGTATGGAAGGTGGGTGGATGGTCGAGTGGGTTAAGTCCTCGGTAAGAGCCTAAGATTCCTTGAAGGTCCTTTTGAAAGATGGATGCCGAGTACACAGAAACAGATGAATCGCCTTTAATTGCTAATGCATTTTACGGACGGCCCTTGACTTTCGCACTTAATTGGTTCCGGAAAGTGTGAGCGAATGTTGAATGTTCGAAAGTAGAGGGAAATATTAATTACATAAACAGTACATAACCAACTAAATCACTTTCAAAATGGCGGTCATGACATTTCAGAAACGATTGCTTCGGGAACAACAAAGGTGAAGATAGACCGGGTATAGACCGGAAATTCCGTAGACCGGGTATAGACCGGAAATTCCGTAGGCCGGAAATTCCGTAGACCGGGTATAGACCGGAAATTCCGTAGGCCGGGTATAGACCGGAAATTCCGTAGGCCGGGTATAGACCGGAAATTCCGTAGGCCGGGTATAGACCGGAAATTCCGTAGACCGGGTATAGACCGGAAATTCCGTAGACCGGGTATAGACCGGAAATTCTGTAGACCGGGTATATGGAAACAGTCGGAAATTACTGAAAATGGTTCACTAGTGCTTTAACGGACGATTCTAAAAACATATTTCAAATAATATTTTTTTTAAATGTTCCAAATAGCGAATTGTGTGGCAGTAGAATGTACGAAAGTCGAGAGCCGCCTATACTAAACTTGCAGTATAATCTTAAACTAAAAGTATACAATGTTGTGATTTACATAAACAGGCGAAATGATTGGTTTTGATTTTTTTGACATCAATTGAAACAAAACAGTATTAGTATATTTATGTGTTATTATTGATAAAGATAAAGCGAACTCTAATAATAGAAATATCACTGACAAGTTGAAAGATTATGAAAATTGGACTCAGCAGTAAATCATTTTAAGTAAGGGCATAATTTGGCATAACTGTGTTAGACTTTGAAGCGATGTTTTTTCTAAGTCAGTGATGTCCCCTGAATGAAAGCTAAACCCTGTGTAGTTTCTTTTTAAGAATGCTGTCAAGTGTAATAATGTTCATGACAGTAGCAGTTTTATAAACTACTGTATTTTAAAAGTCCAAGTGAGTATGAGATTTGTTTACCTTGAGTCAATACAATAACTAATAAGACGGTTCTAGCACTGCCAATCTTTAATCTCCGCAGTCAGGGCCGGCCTTACAAATTTCGGGGGCCCAACTTAACGGATGCTTGCGAGGCCCCTCGTCTAATTATTTTTTTTACAATAAGAACTATTACCATAAATTTAAATGTAAATTGCGGGGCCCCTTAAAAGTGCGGGGCCCAATTGGGGCCACTTGGTCAAATCGGCCTAAGGCAGGTCCTGTCCGCCGTGTCACCACTGGTCATCCAAAACAGCAGTCCACTGAGCCGCCCTCACTTCCGTAACGTTGTCAGGCTGACATTTGAACTTTCACCTGATAATGTAACGTTGTCAGGCTGACATTTGAACTTTCACCTGATAATGTAACGTTGTCAGGCTGACATTTGAACTTTTACCTCATAATTTATAACGTGGCTCCAAACATTCAGAAAACACAATTTTATTCAAATGTATAATTTTATTGAAAATTGTATAAGTGTTGATATAATATTTATATTATATTGTATATTAGCTGTTGTATATTAGCTTTGCATAGAGTTATATCCCCGTAGGCTTGATCGGTAGGCTTGGTTATTATTTTGGTATCGGGCAGATCCGTTTTTTTAAACGATTGTATTTTAAACTGGGAATACTGTTGTATTAATCCTTTACTTTCGATTTAACGCAGAGCCCAAATCGCTTTTATTATGGCAATGATGACATTTTAATTGGCTGTTATAAATGTCATGACTTTAATTCCGTGTTGGTTGGCTTATAATCATATGGCTCTAAAGACATGGGAAGTGAAATATATATTTATCAATACAAATAATAATTTATAAGTAAGAACCCAGCAGCTTTTTTGAAGAACAATAGATATTTAAATAAGAATCAATTTGAAAATCTAGCACAAAAATTGAAATCCAAAAAAAAAAATCAAAACGGGAGATAGCAAGCCGACTTACTTTTCGAGTAATATTTCAAAGTAGCTTCCCCTGATTTTTCAAACGTGGTAATACACGAGTATTTGACCCAAAACTAAGAGACACCACTGTACAGGAAAAAATAGGCAAATAAAGAGAAAAATCTAGCTTAAGATCTGATTGATTTTTTTTTTTTTCGTTTTTAAGTATATATTAATAGGTGACATCAGAAATTTTTAAAAGCTTACACAATTACGTGACCTTAGAACTGATATGTGGAAGATGTTGTAACCCTACAGAAACTTCCACTCGGGTGTTTCGCACCCCATCAGTAAAGAGCGACCCTAATTATAATGCATTGTGGACATTATTTTTTTTTCTAAGAAATTAATCTGTAAATAAGTACTTTTGACTATTCGAATAAAAGTACATTTCGTTCATAATGACAACCTGTCTTTAAGCAACAGAAATACCTCCCAGTAAGAAAAAAAAAATTTGATAGAAAAGGAAAGGAAGAGAATGATCGATGAATCTAATCATGTAGTGATCTAAACGTATTGATCTAAATTAGAAATAAGGGCCTTTGTTTTAGTAATTCATTCTGGTGTATAAAGAAAACGATATATACCGTATTTCCCCATGTATAAGCAACCCCCCCCCCCCCAAAAAAAAAATTTCGGACTGTGAAGTTTTGAAAAAAAAATATTTTACGAGAGAAACAAGTTATAAGGAAAGAAAATTTACAAAGAAACAAAATTCAAGATTCATAATAATCACTCATACACTTCACCCCCCTAATTTTTGGGTTTGAAAATTTTGGAAAAAAAAAGAATTTATAAATAGTCATCGGGAATACACAATTGTTCAATATTTCAAATTAATAAGGATTCAAGAATGTTGGGATAAATTCATTTCAAATTTCTGAGCAAAAAAGACAAAAAAAAAAACGACAAACAAACTTAACAACATCCAGACAGAGTAAGGACACCACCAGCCTAACAACATCCAGACAGAGTAACGACAACACCAGCCTAACAACATCCAGACAGAGTAACGACACCACCAGCCTAACAACATCCAGACAGAGTAAGGACACCACCAGCCTAACAACATCCAGACAGAGTAACGACACCACCAGCCTAACAACATCCAGACAGAGTAAGGACACCACCAGCCTAACAACATCCTGACAGAGTAACGACATCACCAGCCTAAAACATCCAGACAGATTAACGACACCACCAGCCTAACAACATCCAGACAGAGTAACGACACCACCAGCCTAACAACATCCAGACAGAGTAACGACAACACCAGCCTAACAACATCCAGACAGAGTAACGACACCACCAGCCTAACAACATCCAGACAGAGTAACGACACCACCAGCCTAACAACATCCAGACAGAGTAAGGAAATAAAAAAACTAAAAATAGAAACGAGAGGCGTCAAACTGTACAAAACAAAAGTTCATTCAGATAACGATAATTAGAAATGAATTAAACGTTATTAGCATAAGAGGAATGAATGCTCAGACTACAGCTGACATACATGAGGGAAATGAATGCGCAGACTAAACAAAACATAGACAAGACAGAAAAAAAATGCAAGAAAATTAAAAAAAAGAAATAACCGACGAAATGTTTTATTCCGTCACGTGATGGATTTAGTCAGAGGACGGATAAGTAGATAATGATTGGGGACCATTGAGCAGATAATGGGACACAGTTTGAGATCCTGTGAAAACAAATACATCTAGAGTAAGAAAAGTATTAACAGCGGGGCAAATGTTCGAGGTGTAATAAGCCACCATTTGATCTTTCTTTTATCTATCTATCTATCTATCTATCTATCTATCTATCTATCTATCTATCTATCTATCTATATATATATATATATATATATATATATATATATATATATATATATATATATATATACATTTATATATTTTTTTAGAAACTAATGTCCTCTGCAGTACACTGCTCACTCATTCCATCTGCAATACACTGCTCACACATTTCCTCTGCAATACACTGCTCACTCATTTCCTCTGCAATACACTGCTCACACATTTCCTATGCAATACACTGCTCACACATTTCCTCTGCAATACACTGCTCACTCATTTCCTCTGCAATACACTGCTCATACATTTCCTCTGCAATAAACTGCTCACTCATTTCCTCTGCAATACACTGATCACTCATTCCCTCTGCAATACACTGCTCACTCATTTCCTCTGCAATACACTGCTCACTCATTTCCTCTGCTATACACTGCTCACTCATTTCGTCTGCAATATGCTGCACACTCATTTCCTTTGCAATTATATGTCGTTTGGCTAAATCATTTAGCTATCAAAACATTCACGCCTGCAATATGATTCCAGTGATACATTTTTAACACGTTTTTTTAGCCCATCGAGTTCATTGTTCCCCATGTAAATTGATTCTCCTTATGTTAACGACACAAAGTGTGGCGACAGTTTGAACGAGCTTATACTGTTGTAGTTTAAGTTGAAACCAAACCGTGAAATTTTGTTTACGCTAGCTTTTTATACAGTCTGGCTGGCATAATCTGCCCTTCGGCCCATTGTTTGCACACTTTGAGAATATCTGGCCCACGTGCGGTTGTTTGCACACTATAAGAATATCTGGCATGCGGCCCATTGTTTGCACACCTTGAGAATATCTGGCCCGCGTGCCGTTGTTTGCACACTATAAGAATATCTGGCATGCGGCCCATTGTTTGCACACTTTGAGAATATCTGGCCCGCGTGCCGTTGTTTGCACACTATAAGAATTTATGGCATGCGGCCCATTGTTTGCACACTTTGAGAATATCTGGTCCGCGGGCCATTGTTTGCACACTTTGAGAATATCTGGCATGCGGTCTGTTGTTTGCACACTTTGAGAATTTCCTCCATAGGCCAATAAAAGTATGTCGTCGAAGAATTTCTGATTATTACTTTTGTTTTCTTCTGAAGACTTTAAAAGAGTGTCTGATGTAAAAATAAAACGACAACAAAATTAAAATGGCAATAGGCCTACTTTTTTGATCCTTTTGAATATTTTAGACATTACTAATTATATTTAAAACCAAGAAACTATTTTTTTTAAACTGTTATTGTTCTAATTTATCGAATCGAGACGCAGTTGGGAAACAGAATTCTTACTTTTGATCTACTGCTGACAGAATGACTTACTTAATTACTGTAGGTCTAATCGTTCTTACAAGGGATTTTCTAATCTTTTTTTCGGTTTTCGGGTTTACCAGTGTGTTGGGGCCCGATAGGAATAACAAATCAAAAAGAATGAGATATGTACATATATATGGAGCGTTCATTAGCAAGACCCCCACACCCCTCAAAACTCTTGTCTTAATACAAACCTGGCTCTTAGAAGGTAAAAAAAAAAGGGTTCGGAAAAAAAAAACTTTCAGGTTTGAGCAACATGTTCTATTTATATATTTAGAAACCACAAGAGGTCTTGTCCCGTTGAATCTGTTGGCTACAGATGGTCCAAATGTAAATTGCGAACTTTTATTCATGTAAGATCAGGTGTGTCATAGCCGCGCGTGTTCATACATGGAAAAGATCTCCAGCTACGGTTTAATACCAATAACCAGCTAGAGCAAATAACATTTCAAACCAGCTGCACTAACGGCCATATATTGAGAGTCATATGCCCTACGAGGCATCATTATTTAAAGGGAAAAGAGCCATTAAAGAGCACTAGCGAAATATACTATCTGAAAAAAAAAACTATTTAGATTCTCGTTGGGCTCTATTAGTTCGTGGGTACTATTAGTTCGTGGGTATTATTAGTTCGTGGGTACTATTAGTTCGTTGGTACTATTAGTTCGTGGGTACTATTAGTTCGTTGGTACTATTAGTTCGTTGGTACTATTAGTTCGTTGGTACTATTAGTTCGTGGGTACTATTAGTTCGTTGGTACTATTAGTTCGTGGGTACTATTAGTTCGAGGGTACTATTAGTTTGTGGGCCCATATTAGTTCGTGGAGCCTATTTGCTGTAGGATACTATTAGTTTGTGAGTATTATTAGTTCGTGTGTACTATTAGTTCGTGGGTATCATATTAATTCGTGAGGCTATATTAGTTCGTGGGCCCATATTAGTTCGTTGGTCCCTATTAGTTTGTCGGTCCATATAAGTTCATAGGCCCCTATCAGCTTGTGGGTCCCCATTTGTTCTCTGGTCCCTATTAGTTTGTCGGCCCCTTATAGCTCGTGGACACCAATTAGTTCGTAAGTAAAGTTCTTTTGGCCCCTAAGGGCTCATCGACGCAGATGAAGTGAACAATTCATCTGTTTCAGTAACCTAGGAATATAAAAGGATTGTGCGGTTAGCACAACGGCCCAGCCGACTTTACTCAACCACAACTTAAAGCTGGGTGGACTTAGTGTCTAACATCAGGACCTGAAAAAATCCCAAGGTTTTCACTGAGGTTCGAATCCAGGACTCCCTACACAGCTCGACCAATCATTCCCCCTAATTAGCCGGTATGGACAATTACAAACACATATAAGACAAAGAAAGGCAACTTCTATACATGAAGACATGTAATATGATGTTATCTTTTATAAATGCAATAATGCGGAGACAATTTTACATAGGATTCAATGGAAGAATTTTTTTGTTTGCCTTTCGGGTACCATCAATATTTGTCGCCATGGAAACGACCTTAGTCGCATGTATCAACCATATGTCATTGTTGTACTATTTCTACCATTCTTTTTTTTGCGGCACATATTTCACGATATAATTCCTAAATTTACACATGATGAATAAATTTGTCTAGCATAAAAGCTCGTCAGCAGAATGTTAATGTTGAAATAATTAAATTGTACTTTGGGCCCGTCATGAGAGAAAAGAACACAACAGATGCCGTAACATACAGCATACAATAAACAGCTTTCAATTCCAATATAAAGTAAGACGGTCATCATTTGTAAGGACTGCACCTTGATTCTCTCTTTGAGGTGAGGCTTTTAGCACTAATTACGTTAAAATTTATAGAGTATTTTTTTTTATGAAAGAGACATGTCATTGGTATAATCCTAAACAATTTATATATTTTTTTTTTTCAAATATATATTTAAAATTAAAACAATATTATTTTCGTGTTTTAAATTTTCATTTTTAGGTTCATTCATTCATGAACGACAAAATAATTTCAAGAAACCTATTACAAATCATATTTTTCATGAGTTCATGCTTTTTATACTCGCATTAAAATTTACTCTTTTTTTTATATTTCTTCACCCGGTTTAGCCGCTTCTGAATTAAGACATAAAATGCGTTGTCTGTGTCTATTGTTGATGTGCTGTCTCACTGCTCAACCAACTGACGCTCTTTTTGGTATGAAAAAAGCTTTCTTGAGCAATTAAAAAACATGGTGATACACTAACACTATTTATATTATTTGAAAAGGTGATGAAATTAATATTCTTTTTAAAAAAAAGTAGTATTACGGTTCTCAAAAATTTGTCCTATACGAGACCCTGTTCGTCAGTAAAATTTTATGCTAGATCACTATAAATAGAAGAAATATGTTGTCTATTTTATTATGACACTTTGAATTTACGCTCTTATTCTGAATCATTGTTCGTGACCCAAAACTTTCATATTTTTTTTTTTTTTGGTTTGATCCCTCAGTTCATTGTTTGAGAACCGAGTCAAAAAAGTCGAGATTTCTGTTGCTTATACAATTTATTTTTTAACCCTTCATTTTCTCAGACTGGATTAAGGAGGCTGGAAATACTATAGGTAATGTCGCTAATAACGTCGTCAACACTGCCCTGGGGATAGGTAGCAATGTGATTGGCACAGGAGGAGCCATCATCGAGAAAGGATTTGACCTGTTTGGCAATGCCATTGGTACAGTTTTGAATATAGGAGGTAAAACTTTGGGATCAGTTATAGACACAGCAGTCAACCTTAACTGCGCCTTGCTTGGACAACTTGTAGAATGCAGGAAGAGTGAGTACCGTTTCTAGCAGCAAAAGTGGTTGATTGCAGAAAGAGTGAGTAAATTTTCTGGCAGCAAAAGTGGTTGATTGCAGGAAGAGTGAGTACCGTTTCTAGCAGCAAAAGTGGTTGAATACATAAAGAGTGAGTAAATTTTCTGGCAGCAAAAGTGGTTGATTGCAGAAAGAGTGAGTACCGTTTCTAGCAGCAAAAGTGGTTGATTGCAGAAAGAGTGAGTTGCGTTTCTAGCAGCAAAAATCACTCTTACTAATGTCTTCAGTAAAATGCTAGAGTACAATTTAGATTGATGATTAATAAACATATTAAAGTTGTTGTTTTTTTTTTGTTACAGTACCTGGCAAAGGATCCGTTGGTAAGTTTAACAGGCAATGGACTCCAAACAAGTTATGTTACAGCTAATAAAAGATAAGTTATGTTACAGTTAAATAAAGATGAATTATATTACAGTTATATGTAGATATGACTAGTTCTGTTACAGTAAAATATCTCAAAATTTATAAATGATAAATTATATTATAGTTAAACTAGATATAAAGTCCGGCGTTGCCCGGGAAATCTAGATGTAATGTGATACCTCTTCCTAATCAATTTAATTACTGAATTTTAAAATACGATTAATTAGGTTTATTATGTGCTTATTTATGCCACCTACCTACTTCCTAATGTGCAGAAATGACCTACCTTTCATACGTCACAAATTACGTTTTACCCGTCAACGCTAACTAACCAAACCAAACCAAACATCCAACCAAACAAACCAGAAAACTTATCAACCAAACAAACCAACCAAACCAAACAACCAACAAAACCAACTAACCAATCCAGAAAACTAATCAACCAAACTAACCAACCGGGTCAACCTATCCAACCAACCTAACCAACAAAGCCAATATATATTTATATATATTTAAGACATGCACATCAGAATGGTATGTAAAGTAGAGGGACATTAGATTAGCTTGTACATGAAAGTCGTGAAACAAGATACTTTTACTGAATGGTTTATCATTTCAAAAAATAGTTATGAAAATGTAAAATAAAATGTGCGAACTTAATTCTTTCCAACACCTTGCGCACCGTGTAACTGCACTTCAGCTCTCCGTTACATACATGCTCAGTGTGTCCTATCGAAGTTTTATCATCTTCCACCCCTCGGACTAACGTCTCTGTCTGCATATATTTATATTCTTAGGTACAGCTGATTTTTAGAAACAGCTTTGATATATGTAGATTTATCAAGTGATAGATTTAAATGATGAGTATAATATATATATATATATATATTATATATATATATATATATATATATATATATACTGGTATATTTTAAGAGTTAAATTATATACCATTTATAGGAAGGTTGGATGTTATTTGTATTAAGATCTTAAAAAGTACAGACTAACACGAATGATTTCTAAAAGTAGTCCCTAAGCTATGCCTTGAATCAAAAGTTTGATTTCTACCTTAACTCCACTACCGTTCCAGTGTAAAGTTCAACATGTTTAACTTCTACTTGTCATCCCACTACCCATCTAATGTAATGTTCAACATGTTTAACTTCTACTTGTCATCCCACTACCCATCTAATGTAATGTTCAACATGTTTAACTTCTACTTGTCATCCCACTACCCATCTAATGTAATGTTCAACATGTTTAACTTCTACTTGTCATCCCACTACCCATCTAATGTATTGTTTAACACGTTTAACCTCCACCTACAGCCCCGCTTCCATTCCAGTGCCGTGGTAAGGCTGACATCATCTTTGTGGTCGACGCCTCTGGGAGTGTCGGCAGCCTGAACTTCAAGAAACTTCTGTCTTTTGCTGCCAACCTTGCTGGATCATACCTGATAGGACCTGACAACACCAGATTTGGCCTTGTGGTCTTCAGCACCGGATACCAGAAGGTGTTTGACCTCAATAGCTATAACAGTCCTGTGGATGTTTTACAGGTGAGTCACGCATTATTGCCTTTGTTTACCTGGATTTAGCGTATCGATTAGCCAAACATCGTGAAGCAATCGTAACTTGGTTTGTTTTCAAAATCAATCGACGAAAAGTTAAATCGATGATAACCGAGTCCATTTTTTTATTTCTATCGATATGACATTTTTTGCCAAAAACTTAAAAACATGCTAAAACACATAAGAGCATGCTCAAACGCATAAAAACATGCTGAAACACATTAGGGCATGCTAAAACACATTAGAGCATGCTCTAACGCATACAACATGCTGAAACACATTAGGGCATGCGATAACACATCAGAAAATGTTAAAACTTATAACAATACGAACTTAATCAAGATACAGGACCACATCAGAATGCGAACTTAATTAATCAGAATACAGGACTACATCAGAATACGAATTTAATCAGTATACAGTGTTACATCAGAATACGAACTTAATCAGGATACAGTATTAAATTATAATACGAACATCAGAATACGAACTTAATCATTAAGGTCTGAAATAACTTCCCTCTGCTTAAAATGAAAGAATTGCGATAAAAAATACACACTTGTGTAGTCCCCCTTGGACACAACTATTGAACGGTCGACATCTGCCCTACTGAATCTAATGATAATACTTTCGAATTCAAAATCGGTTTTTATATGTGTTTTTTTACTGTAGTTTTTGTTTGTTTTATTATAATAATAATACAAAATTTGATTAATTCCTACAAAAACTGAACGATTTTTTTTTTTACAAGCATTGTACTTGGCCGCAATTAGTAAAGGGGGTTAACCCTGCCTCCATGTTGGGACGGGATGTGCCGAGCTTGAATACTTAGATAACTCAGAATAAGAACTTTATTTACATTAAGTTGTCTATCTTTTTTTTTTCCATTAAGGAGCTGTTTAAATATTCAACGCAATTCCAAACTTATTTTTGGCATAAAAAAAAAATTTAGCATACATTGAAACCGACGTTAACCGAACGCATTTAAATGTTTATTTAACTGCTTAAAATATAATTCAATGTCTAATAAAATTGTATCATTTTCAAAGGGTATACTAAGGAGTTCTTATTCTGCTGGATCTACAAATACTGACAAGGCCCTTAACTCTATTAGAACAAACAGAATGTTTGATTTATTCAACGGTGGCCGCAGAGATGCTCCAGACATAGTTATTACCCTTACTGATGGACTGTCGAACAATCCTACTGCGAGTTAGTTGATACATTTAAAAAAAAAATACCATACATTATTATTATTTATATTTCTTTCTTTGTATATTATGTTTCTTAATATGATTCTACAACACAATCGATACTACGAACAAGTATTACATACTATTCAAACACACAATCGATACTATGAACAAGTATTACATACTATTCAAACACACAATCGATACTACGAACAAGCGTTGTTCTATTCAATACGATATCTTTCAGCCGCAGCTGCAGCGAATGCACTTAAATCTAATGGAGTGACCCTTTTCTCTGTTGGGATCGGCTCGGCTTGGAGTAACAATAAAGGGGAACTTCTGACTCTGGCCAGCAATTCTGAGTTTGTCTTCAACGTGGACGACTTTGACCAACTGGAAAACTTCCTCTATCAGCTCGCTCAGAAAACATGCGCGGGTGAGTGATTCATTTGATTCGCTTTGGTATGTTATTACATTGTTACGTTTGGAGGTATAGACAGACAAATAGACAGACAGACACACACACACATATATATATATATATATATATATATATATATATATATATATATATATAGATGCATATATAGATAGATAGACAGACATACAGATAGACAAACAGACAGAAAGAAAAATAGACAGATTGATAGATAGATAGATAGATAGATAGATAGATAGATAGATAGATAGATAGATAGATAGATAGATAGATAGATAGATAGATAGATAGATAGATAGATAGATAGATAGATAGATAGATAGATAGATAGATAGATAGATAGATAGATAGATAGATAGATAGATAGATGAGTTTCAACTGTTTTATAAAGTTAAATTTATGAAAAAAAATGTTTTCGTCTGCAATTGTGCCAGTTTTTGGTAACAGTTCAATGTATCTCATTTAGTAATGATTGTGTAGTTGGAAAAAAGTCGTACATTGTCAGCTATTTAACGATTTTATTTTTGTTTCTTGATAAAATCAATGTAGTTACTTAAAAAAAATGGAAACATATATTAGATTGCGTAATTTTATCAATAATTTTTAGTCTGGTGATATGCAACTACTGTACTTTAATTCACGGAAGTGGTATATTTTTAGCACCATGATATATATAATATAATAATAGAGATTTGGGCGCTGCGTTAAATCGAAAGTAAAGAATTAATATAACAGTATTCCAGTTTAAAATACAATCATGAAAAAAAAAAATCGGATCTGCCCGAAACCAAAAAAATAACCTCGCCTGCCGATCAAGCCTAAGGGGATATAACTCTATGCAAATGTTTTGCAGGGTACAGCTAGTACTAAATAAAAAATAAATAATAATCTCATTATCTTTTATTGAAACGAAAACAAACTGTTAGAAATGCACATATACATTCATACAGTAGTATACATTTACCTTGAAGGTTGAATTAATGTATTTAGTCAACTCGATCTCAACAACCTTCTGAAATTGTTCATATAACTTCTGAAATTGTTCATATAACTTCTGAAATTGTTCATGTAACTTCTGAAATTGTTCATATAACTTTTCTCTTCACAGCTTCCGGTGGCGAGGAGAAGCCAGTTATAGGTAAAACAAAAAAAGATTGTTTCGTTAGTTTTTTTTTAAAAAAAAAAGCGTGTACCGCTTTAATTAAATCCATTCATCCCCGTTAATTCTCGTAATTTTCAAAACAGAATGTCATAATTACTAATCTGAGTTTATTGATTTTTCTCTCTTCCAGTCGAACCACGTAAGTAGAGTTGATCTTTTTTTTATATATTTAGAAAAATAATTAGTTTTAAAAGCGATAATAATTTCTTTATTTTTTAGTATGTCTATTTAGAATTAATTTATAATAACTTCTACTTAAAATAATTTCAAACATTTTTTATTTATTCACACAGCGATAGAAGGTAAGAACTTTTGTTCATATTTAAATCAATGTTTCCACGATTGAGGAGAGCAAATATTAAAGTTCCCTTAGCTCTAAAAGGTTTTCGGGTCAGATGAAAGTGTAGAATTCATCTGTTTCTGCGACAACGGCATTTGAAGGGGATTGTGTGGTTAGCATTAAGCCCAGCGTGTCTCCTGTTGTAAGGCACTGAGCCCAATAAGGAGCGATCGGTTAAATGGAGGCACCACGGGAGATATTGTGGAAACTTCAGACATGACTTGAAATATACATTGGTCCTCGCCGGAATCGAACTCAGGGACCCTCCGGTCGACAGTCGAGCGCTTTACCACGTGATCAACCGTCCCCCCCATGTGGCAGTGTGGTAGAGCTCTCGACTGCAAACCAAAAGGTCGTGAGTCCTATTCAGCCCCGTAGCGTGAAAGTCTACAGCAGGGGTCAGGCATTCTACAGCAGGGGCAAGAAATTCGACTGCAGCAGCCGGGCATTCTACAGCAGGGGGTCAGGCATTCTACAGCAGGGGGCCAGGCATTCTATAGCAGGGGGTCAGGCATTCTACGGCAGGGACCAGGGATTCTACAGCAGGGGCCAGGAATTCGACAGCAGGGGCCAGGCATTCTATAGCAGGGGTCAGGCATTCTACAGCAGGGGCAAGAAATTCGACAGCAGGAGCCGGGCATTCTACAGCAGGGGGTCAGGCATTCTACAGCAGGGGGCCAGGCATTCTACAGCATGGGGTCAGTCATTCTACTGCAGGGGCCAGGCAATAGCAGGGGGGGGCAGGTAATACATTTTACTAAGTAGAGCAAACAAGCAGAGGGGGGCCAGACAAACATAGGGTGGGGGCCGGCCCCCTGCCCCCTCCCATCATCACGCTACGGGCCTGGACCTATCGATGTCTTGAAGTCCAAACGACTAACTAAAAGTAAAAAAGCGTCTGGGTATTGTAATAGCTACATAGCTTCATCGTCTACAGAGTCATGTACTCACAACTTTATCTGACCCCCCATTGTTCAGTATAAGGTTTAGAACAGATATCCTTCCTTTACTCGTACTCAATGAAGCAGATAATATTCTGTGTTTTTTTTTTTTCCATGCTACAATTTGTATGTTATGTTTATATTAAGTTGGAATTATATATATATATATATATGTTTATTCTTGTTCTAATTTTTTTTTTTCAAAATAACAATTCAACTACAGAGGAAGAACCAGGTGAGTGTATATATTTAATATTGTTTTTTTTTAGCTAGACTTAACAGATATGCATACATTCCAATAGGGTGATGCTGAAGGTATGTGAACATACTTTTAAAAAACATACTTGTTAAGGTTTTGAGGAAGGTAATATAAGTAATACATGGTGTCAGGTGGTTTACATTTTATATATAATGTTTGGGGGATTGGTGGCGTGGTCTGGTTTTCGTTATATCCCGTTGTATCCTATTATACCCTGCAATAAGCCGTTGTATCCCGTTGCATCCTATTATATCCTGCAATAACCCGTTATATCCCGTTGCATCCTATTATATCCTGCTATAACCCGTTATATCCCGTAATATCCCTTTGTATTCCTCACAATTTCGCTTTTAATCCGTGATATCCTTTGTATTCCATTGTATCGGGTTATAACCCGTTATATCCCGTCGTATCCCATTATATACCCAGTTATTATAACACGTAATGTCACATTATATAGTAAGAGAGTAATTATGGTAACTGCTGTCAGTTATGTAATTAAAAAAAAATCGCTACCAACCCCCCCTCCCCATAAATGGGTCAGATTTTAGACTTTATAATAATACCCGTCTTTCAGTCCTTCCACAGACGAAGGCCTAATGAACATGTAAGCACCAAGAGAGTCTGTAATGCAATACACATTTTATATAGGTTGTGTCGTTGTTATATAATTGAATGGTGGAGAGTGATGGGGGTTGGAAGGAGTTCTAAATGTCACTAAATACTAATCTGATGCAGAGGAAACATTTTAGTCATTTTTTCGCTGCGTTTTATAGTTTATAAACCACTCTTCTATTTCCCTCACCGGCAAACATTACCCCGTTTGTTTTATAGTTTATAAACCATTCTTCTATTTCCCTCCCCGGCAAACATTACCCCGTTTGTTTTATAGTTTATAAACCACTCTTCTATTTCCCTCCCCGGCAAACATTACCCCGTTTGTTTTATAGTTTATAAACCACTCTTCTATTTCCCTCACCGGCAAACATTACCCCTTTTTCTTTATAGTTTATAAACCACTCTTCTATATCCCTCATCGGCAAACATTACCCCGTTTGTTTTATAGTTTATAAACCACTCTTCCATTTCCCTCCCCGGCAAACATTACCCCTCTGTTCTATTTACGCATGCAGCATGCGATGCTCAAGCGGACATTGTGTTCCTCGTCGATTCCTCCGGCAGCATTGGCCCCAAGAACTACAGGAAGGTGCTCAACTTTACAGTCGACCTGGTCAACCAGTTCACAATCGGCAAAAACGACGTTCTGTTTGGCAGCGTTGTGTTCAGCGCCGACGCACAGAAGTGGTTCGACCTGAAGGACAATCTAAACAAGGCAGCACTCAGAAGGGTAAGAAGGTATTTCTTTATACTTAACCTATACTTAACTTATACTTAATTTACAATTAATTCAAACTAAACGAACATAAATATACGTATAGATTAATTAGTTTTAAGCAAGCCAACGAATCAACTGAATTGATTGCAAAAATTACTTTTTAAGTAAACAATAAAGAAAAAATATTTATATTTCACTAATTATTAAAGTACCACAATGGGTGCCCGGCGACGCCCGGGATAGCAAACTGCATACAGATTGAACACAAGAAAAAAGATATGCGTAATTTTTAACTCCTCTTGGAAGTGTGTAAAATTGAATACCTATAAAAACGTATTTTTTAAAATTTAGAACAGAGCTGAACTTCACTGACGAAAAGATAGAAACCTGATGATTTATTCTTCTAACTTGTATGATTACTCATAGCTAGATTCTCATGAAAATGCCTACATAATATTAACAGTTCACAAATAATAATGTGTGTGTGTGTGTGTGTTTTAATGGCCTCATTTGATAATAAGAATTTTTTGTTTCCTTTATAATTGTGAATAGTTTTCTTTACTCGAAAGTGATTAATTTTTATTTTTTTTACAAAGCATTTATTTAATTTTTCACGGCCTACAATATATGACCGATCTTTCCATATTTGCCCCTCAGCTTCATTTTAGCGCGATATGATATACACTAGTTGAAAAGCCTGCTGAAGCTGGCTGTGCTACCTGCGATATAATAAGAAATCGTTGTTGTGTTTAGATTTCCATTTTTTTTTTGGAATTCCCCAGACTATTTTTAGCCGAGCAAGAGTTAACTCCCCTTTCCCACATAAATAAAGCACTCCACTTATCATCCCTTCCACCGCTGGTAGTTACGTAGTTGACCCCAATTAGCCGAAGGGAGGACGAAACTTTTGGAATTCCCCAAGACTATTTTTAGCCGGGATCCACACGCTGCTACATAAGACGATTATGTATTAGATGTTCTGTGTTAGGGGCGTGTCAAAGTGTATTGTTGATGAGCTTGGAGAAGAAAAAAAAATTGCCTAGTTTTATGAAATTCGCGGCTCTCATCCGGTGTTCGACGTACCCCCCACTGGTTTCGGAGAAAGGGACTTCAGGGGTAACGCACGATAAGTACATTTATTGGCAAAGTTACGTTTAAGGGGGGGAGGAGGGTAACCGCGATTATACCTTCGCTCCCCATTTAGGGTGGGGGGTTTACAGTTGAGAAAAACCGTTGAAAACCGCTGAATTAAATCATCACTGCAAAACCTTTTTCTTTTTCTGTGTTTAAACGCACAGGCTTTGTATTCTATGACCTACTTGAACTCAACTACTAGCACGGACAAAGCTCTGGATTTGGTGCGTAACTCCAACATGTTCGGGAGAAGTGCTGGAGGAAGGGATGGTGCGCAGAACATTGTCATCCTGATAACAGACGGGGCTTCTGATAGACCAGACAAAAGTGAGCTGCCATTTTTTTTTTATTTGTATATTTACTTACTTCTTTTTTTTTTCTTGCCGGACATTTTTACAAGTAAACAACGTACTACTTACTAAAATGTAAAGATTGGTAGTTAGATAGACAGGCAGACAAGTAGACAGGTAGACAGGTAGAAAGACGGGCAGACACGAAACCAGACAGAGTGGGTGACATTCAGGCACACAGGTAGGTAGTTAAGTATGTAGGTAGTAGACATATATATATATATATATATATATATATAGATAGCGAACCGATATATAGATGATATATAGATAGATAAATAGATAGATAGAACTATACATATATACAAAGATAGATAGATAGATAGATAGATAGATAGATAGATAGATAGATAGATAGATAGATAGATAGATAGATAGATAGATAGATAGATAGATAGATAGATATCGGCTGTAGGCCAGGCCCGCCGGTCAAATTGATAAGCCCGATGTGGCCCGCGATTTAAATAAGTTTGCCTACCCCCTGATCTAAACGGTTGAAATCGCTCAAATCTATGGTGCCCCATCAATGATCTTTGATTTAAATAATTACAAATATTTTTAGAACTCTCTCGTCAAACAACCAGAGAGCCTGTGGGAGATAAACAAATAATTACATCCACAAAGCTAACTGTTATGGTCACTTTAAAGCTCTTTTTTCACCCCACTATGTACAGCCGTTGCATCAGCGGATAGGCTAAAGAACGAGGAGGATGCTGCCATTATCGCAATCGGTATTGGTAACGCCAAACGCCCTGAGCTTGAGGCAGTGGCGTCCAGTCCTAGTGACGTCTTGATGGTCAACAGCTTTGATGCTTTGAACAACGTCAAAGCTAAAGTTGTCAGCCGCGCTTGTGAAAGTAAGTTTATTTAATATGTACATGTTTGCTATATATAATCCCGTGTTGTTGTTATCATTGTTGTTGTTTTTACATTATCAATAATTTTTTTTTATAGCTGTTAGCCAACAGCCATACGATAAAACTGAAAAAAAGTATACCTTCTTTTATCTAATTGTTTCGTTAAAACTTCTGCTCATTTATTTTGGTAAAAAATTTGTAATCGATTTTCAGACTTTTTTTAGCATTAGATTTTCTTGAAATTTTGCATGATTGAATAATAAATTTTCAATTAATTAGTTGTTTTTCTTTTTTAAACAAGTACCGGTCAAAAATAATTGTCTTAACTATTTAGGGCATATAATCGTGTTGAACTATGACGAACGTCACTAATAAATGGCTTACTTCCTTTGCATCAATATCACTCATTATTTACTGGTCGGTATCTAAGCTAGCACGTGATTACCGCGTGCTGGTGGGTCAAAGCAGCGATACGCACGCGTACACAGCAAAATTAAAATAAAATATATATTTATATACTTTATAAAACAATTTTTTTTTAAAAACTCAGTTTTTATCGAGTCTAGTTATGCGTTTGTATTAGTACCCGTTTAAAAATGGACTTTTAAATAATTATCTATTAAAAGCAATGAACGTATGAATAACTATTTTAAATAACTAACGCACACATATCTTTTTTTTTTTTTTTTCAGATTCGAAAAAGAAATAAACTTCAACATGTAATATAAAAACTGTAACCTATTCTTACTTACATATATCAAATGTAAAATGTAAGTACAAGCTTATAAATGTCTATTTTGAAAATTATGTGAAATTTGCTTCCAATAAACTTTCCGTAAATCTGAGAAAAACCTACAATCTTGTATTTTTTTTTATTATAATTCGTTTGTTGATAGAATCAGACTTGTTTTACTGATACGCTTAAAATAAAGCGGCAAATTGGGGGAGGGGGGGGCATTGTCTGAAAATTAATTATGCCAGTCAGATTAGAATGTCAATTTTTAAAGGCCCTAGGTTAGAATAATCCAACAGTTTATTGGGGAGGAGTGTGTGTGTAAAGTTCAGGCCCGTAGCGTGCGGGAGAGGGGGAGGGGAACCGGGCCCCACACCTCTGCGTTTTGTCTGGCCCCCCTCTGCTTGTTTGCTCTACTTAGTAAAATTTATTTCCTGCCCCCCCCCCCGCTATTGGCCTGGTCTTTGCTGTAGAATGCCTGGACCCTGCTAAATACATAAGAACAGATCTGATTAGCCTATCATTCAGTGTGTTAAGGTGGGTCGTATGGCCGAGTGGTGTAGATGCCACACTGTCGACCTGAGACCTGGCTTCAATACCAAGGAAATTTCCCCAGGGTCTAGTGCAAGTAGGATGAAGTCCCACAACTCCACCAAGCTTTCATTGGGTTTCTTGATTAAGTAAAGTAAAAACGGCTGGGCTTTATGTTAACCACACAATCCCTTCGTATGTCGAGGTTACAGAAACAGATACATTCTAACCTTCATCTGCCCGAATGACCTTTTTGGGATAAGTGAACTTTTTTTTTTATTTTTACAGTGTGTTTCAGCGCAACAAATTGTGTTGTCGTGAAGAAGTCCTGTATCATCAATGTGTTTTACACTCGATCTTTTTGTTTAGAAGTTTATTCCCACATATTATGCATGTACAATTACATATAAAAAAACATAACAATAACATAATGTTGGTGTTAATCAACGATTATACTGTTAGTGTACAAAACATGAAACAATTTTGTTCTTATATCTGGTATGTTATTGAACACATATTTTTCGGTGATACGTTATAAATGCTTATGATCATTTTACACGTGATTTAAAAAAAAACATTACTTGTATGATTACAAGTAGGCCTAATTGTGTAAAAGTGAGATTTTAAAGAGTATATGAAAGAGCACGAAGAATTAGGGGGTGGGGGGGGGGTCTAAATGTATTGAAATTTATTACTTGTGTTGATTTTTTTTTAGGATAGACCATTTCATCAAGCGGTTGATTTTGCAATTAGCTTTAAGTAGAAAACGCCCGTTACCTTTGAGATGAAGATAACAATAAAGAACCAATCTCTATCTATCTATCTTTGTATCTGTCTCTATTTTTTTATGCATCTGTTTAGCCTTTCAGTTTAAACAAAACTACTATAACTAAGTGATGTAGAGCGCTCGACTGGACGACCTGAGAGTCCTGGGTTCGATCCTCGGTGAGATCCAAGGGCAATTTTGCCAGGTCCCGGTGAAAGTAGATTTTAAAAAAATATGTTCCATAATTTCACCCGGCAAATAGATACCTGACTTAAGTCGGGGGACGAAGTTAGGGCGTCTGGGCTTCTGGACCACACAAGCTCTTTATATGTTGAGGTGACATCAACAGATGAGTTCTACTTTTAATCTATCCCGATAGCCCCTTAGGGCTAATGTTATTTTTACTATTATTTGGTTTCGCAAATCTGGATGATTATTTAGAATATTATTATTGTATATTTCATGCCAGTATTTACTGTACAACTACATTTTATTTAGGTTTATAATCTTAATACTAAACAGAAAACAGCAGTGTGATGTGTGAAACCCCTGTAGGGCTGAGGTGAACTCCCTTAGATCCTGTAAACCACTAATGGGGCAGTTTTTTAGGTGCCTTTCTTGCATCCTCACCATGGCCGATAGTGCAATGGCCATGGAGGCACCACTAGAGAAATAGCGGGAACTTTCACCATGACCTGAAAAAATCCATTGGTCCTCAGCGGATAATCCTAACCCGGGAGAAATAAGCGCCTAAAACTCGCAAGTAGAGAAGTTCAATCTAAAAATGTAGCATTCGAACTTATTGCTAAACCTTATTTCCGTGAAGAGCTCTATAAACAAATCCATTTCCGTTTCAAAAATTGAGTTTCTCTATTCTCTCTAATGGTTTCATAGATATGTACAGAGTCTTTGGATTTAGACATTTCTTCTAATTGTACGGATTCACCAAGGGCGGGATCTTTAGTAGTTCTCTTGATTCTTTTTTTAGCACGGGTAACTCCTATTATAAAAGAAAGCAAAATGTATCAGTGTACATAAATGTCTTATATCAACTTATGTTTTAATAGGCTACACAGATCTGGCGGCTCCACGGCTCCCAAACGTTTTTTTTTTACAGCAGAATTTTTTTTTTAGCTTTAAAATTACAAATTTGTTTGATTGTTTGCCTCCTACAATTTGTAATAGACTAAAAACAAAATGGTAGCTTTCTGTATTTAACAATTTTATTATAAACAGAATATCTGAAACAGAGCAGATAAATTTATAAGGCTGTGGCTATTCGGACCCGGGTCCCAATAAAATTCGATTGTTATTCGGACCAGTGGCAAATATGCACTAAGCTTAGCTATATTTAAACTTTATTAGACGGAACCCGAAAAAATAATAATACAGAGTCCGCTTAGTGAAACCCTAGACACTGAGTAACGATTAAATCATACAATTCAAACAATTATAAAAAAAAATAAACAAAAAACAATAATAAAGTTTATGTATAGCTAAGCTAAGTGCATATTTGCCACGGGTCCGAATAACAATCAGACTTCATTGGAACGGGGTCCGAATAAAAATAGGAGTTTATTGGTACCCGGGTCCAGGCCCGTAGCCAGAGGGGGCTAGAGGGCTGACCCCCCCCGTTCATGACCTGAGTCCCCCTCCCCCCCCCCGTGCATGATTTGAGCTTTTGACAAAATTTTAATAATAACGGCTATAAAACATCAATCATTTTTTGTTCAACTTTGTTTTAGGGGCCCGGACTGAGCTGGCCAATCAACTTTTGAAAATATTAATATCAGCACGGGGGCCCGTGTCACCCCTGCCCAGGGATTCGAAATGTCTGTCGGTGGGCCCTTTTCGTAACCTTGTAATAGTTTTATATATTGATATCTTCTGAGGACAACTAGCAACTTAAATAAGTTAATAAAATAACATTGGCTTCTGACTTCACTTTTATACATATGTATAATAAAATAATAAAGTACAAACTCCGTGATTTCTGATGCATGTTATTTAATTTGCAAATTTACTTTTTAACAGAATTAATTTTATTTTAAATTGAATAATTGCGACTGTTGTTGTTGATAGATCTGTTTTTTTTTTCAATATTTTATAAGAAATATCACACAAATAGCTTCAGCTTATATTCGTGCATCTTTGTCGTTCATCCCGGGTTGTAAGTTAAACAAACAATATAATAATATAAATCAGGTATATATTATATAAAAATACCAGTAGCAGAACAAATGGTCAATATATTTATAACAGGAATCAGAAATCGCTCAGCCTCAAAAATTTTTATCA
>JAGDYQ010000121.1:661792-729292 GCA_021962125.1 Bulinus truncatus
TTTTTAAAAATCAAATTTCATAAAAACCTATATGCTACTAAATTATGTAAAAGACTAAATTCTAGTTTATTTTTAACATAAAAGATTTTTTTCTTAGGGTACTTTTTCTAATTTATGGTTGTTAAATTATATTTAATTTTTCAGTAGTTTACTAATGTAAATGAACTAGTTGTACTCAAGCTTTCCGATTCGCGGAAACACCACAATTTACATTCATTTAAAGGAGTAGAAAAAGAAAAGGCAAAATTATATACATACATTTATATACAGGGTCGGATTTACAATTTTAGGGGCCCTAGGATACTTAAAATTTAAGGCCCCATTTTGAAAAAATAAAAGGTATTCGTAAGATGTTTTTTTAAAATTTGTTTTTATGACTCAACGTTTTGGGGCACCTTATTTTCTGGGGCCTTCATGCCACGGGCCTAGTCGGCCTCATCTGTAAATTCGGCCCTGTATGTATACATTATTGATTACAATAATTATAATTTTCATTGACCCCATTAATTCAGCCCGCGATCCACACACGGAAGTAAACCATGTCAGAAGTTACTTCGAAATGAGATAACGTCGATTAAGATAAATTATCCGAATTCTTATTTTCGCTCGGATATCATCCATGATATCAGTACTGTTATAATGTAATGTGTGCATTGACGAAATATTTTGATTTAGCCAATGAGGTGAAAGATGGGACGTCCGGGCATCAATCTTTGTGCGTCTACAGAAATTAAAAAAAAAAATACATGAAAAAGATTAAGGTCCAGGAAGTAATTCAACCAATTGTCGCTTGCCTTTTGCATTAAACTTAAAAATAAAAAATGGATAACATTACCAACAAGATCACGTGCATTTTAAGTAGCTGGAAGTATTTTTACTGGTGCAAAGTGATAAATAATACTTGGGTAATAATACATGTTACAACTATGTCTCTCTATCTCTGAACTCTCAGTGATAACTGGTACAGACTAATTTCTTAGGAACTCTGTGAGATCAAACTTGCTCTGTCCCTCAGCATCCCGTCTGGTCCACCGTGTGGTCCGCCTGCACGTGGCAGTCGAATAGAACATGATCCACGGTTTCCTCAACCTCTCTGCAGTGTCGGCAAAGGGAATTTTCATTGGACCTCAACCCCCCTCCCCCTTCCCAAGTACGCCGCACCTGTAGGAATGCCCCAATACAGAAAACTGGACAATGAGTGCCTTCTCTGATCCTTCTGCTTACCCCCACCACGGGGTCCACTCTTTGACTGTCGCAACTGGGTGCCGGTAGCAAAATATTGAATGCGACCGGGGCTGGTAGTCTATAGCTTACAGAGGGCTCTTTTTAAATATTCCAAGGAGAAATACATTCGTTGTAAATATTTATCTTTTGTCGGCACTTTACTCGAGTTCAACTGAATCAACTTATTAAATTGAAGTACTTCCTCTTTCAACTTTTTTTAAAATCAGAAGAACAAAAAAAAGTGTTATACTATGCATTGAAATACTAGTCGACTGATACCAAAAAGAAGACTATTTTGAGATGAT
The DNA here is from genome assembly GCA_021962125.1 of Bulinus truncatus. Lineage (NCBI taxonomy): Eukaryota > Metazoa > Mollusca > Gastropoda > Planorbidae > Bulinus > Bulinus truncatus. The sequence goes on from JAGDYQ010000121.1 coordinate 663,322, forward strand.
TCTCTATTCCGATTGAGGTTACATACAGCTAATCAGACTTTAAGAATGTTTTGCTAAGGAATCTAATATAAATAATAGCGTGGGTTCTTTATGAAATCGAAAGTAAAGAATTAATACAACAGTATTCCAGTTTAAAATCGTCAAACGTAAACAATAGTAATAAAAATTGGATCTGTCTGAAACCAAGAATAACCTAGCCTGCTGATCAAACATAAGGGAAAATAACTCTATGCAAATTTTTAGCAGGGTACAGCTAGTTTAAAAAAAATGAGGATTCAACATGCATGAGTCAGTTTGATATACAGAAAGTAGGGCATAGTTCTCCATAGTCGACTACATTATTACTTTTTCTGACTTCCTTATTCGAAGTGTATTCTTCTTACTATGATGAGGTAGAGTGGCTTTTACAAGAATACCATCAGTCGTACATACGGAGATCTTCTTTATGCCAGTTCAGCTGTATTCAGATTGTCCCATTGCAAAATGACAAGCCGAACTGTAATGTTTACAAAACTTAAGTCCAGTTTTACTGGAGCATAAAAATCTCTAACCTCCCCCCCCCCCCCCAATCTGTTAGCAGTTTCGGTTTCCGTTGCACAAAGGTAAAGACTTATTTACAAAAAAAAAAATGATTTAAAGTTATATATAAAGTTGTGTAATTGTCTATCTATCTATCTATCTATCTATCTATCTATCTATCTATCTATCTATCTATCTATCTATCTATCTATCTATCTATCTATCTATCTATCTATCTATCTATCTATCTATCTATCTATCTATCTATCTATCTATCTATTTTGTTCATGTCTGGTTCTAAGCATGGCCACAGCTAGTGCCTGATACAAACTATTGCATAGTGCCATCCCCTCCCCCCTTTTTTTTCCCCCCGGACTCCACTTAAATTTTTGCTGACAAAGTATTTTTTTTAAATTACTATCTTGAAAGAGACGGGGATGCCAACACTGTGTGTCTTCCATGAAAAGTGGTTGGGTTACTTCCCCTGTGACCCGGACTTGCTTTGATTACCACGTTACTTTTTAAACTAAGATGTACGCATCCAACTATAGTAACTGACACCATGGCTTCTACAGCCTACTGACACGTTATACAATTTAAATATCAATTCTCATGCAGATAAACCCACTGAGACGACTAACCTATGCCTTGACAAAACATGCGAATGTGACTCAGTTCAGACACACTTCGGAGACGACGTCGAAGAAGAATCCCAGACTACCAACGTCGTTAGAACCACAAGGAACTATGAACATGAAGTCCCGTATAATGGTATAAGCAGCGATCGACTCAAGGGTTCGATTCTCGGTGAGAGCCTAGCACCATAAGGTGTGGAAGAACTCTTCTACTTCTGTATCCACGTTATATTAAGGGATTGGGAGGCGGTGGGTACAACGCTCATCAGGTTTGACTTCCCCAACTTAAGTCAAGTTCCTATGTTCAGCTATGGGGACTCAAGCAGCCGGCCTTGGCCAAGACTTCCCTTGGTGCTCACCGAGGATCGAACCATGATACACGTTCTACAGGGACTCAACCATGCTTTCAGAATAAGTATCTCAATTTAGGCTGTATGACTCCTCATCTATCTATCTATCTATCTATCTATCTATCTATCTATCTATCTATCTATCTATCTATCTATCTATCTATCTATCTATCTATCTATCTATCTATCTATCTATCTATCTATCTATCTATCTATCTATCTATCTATCTATCTATCTATCTATCTATCTATCTATCTATCTATCTATCTATCTATCTATCTATCTATCTATCTATCTATCTATCTATCTATCTATCTATCTATCTATCTATCTATCTATCTATCTATATATATATATATATATATATATATATATATTAAGGTGGCTCACTTTATAATGGTTAACTGTGATTTAAAACAAGTATATACCGAATTTCACACCATATGGGCTCCTATAAATACTGCCTCAGTGCACGTTATCTCATGTTTTATGGTATTCGGCAGTTGCATTAGATGAAAATTTTGCAAGGTTTAAAATGATGTTTTTTAGATAGAAAAAAACGATTATATTACACAGTAGGATTTAAACGGTAAAATAATACTAGTTACATGACACATTAACCTGACTGTATTGCAGAGTAGCTCTAAGTACGACATTCAAAAATACACTTTAAAACTTTTATAGTCTGTGCTTTCTGAGTCTTGAAGGTCTTGAAGCTGCTATTTCTTCAGCACAGCTATTTTTTTTTTTTGGCATCTGGAAACTCTTTGCGATGCTGTTCAACAATTTGGAGCAAGTACTGCTTTTCCTCCTCTGATTCGGTGAGAGATGAGTTGAACAGTGACGCCAGTGCAATTCCCCGGTCGGCACACTCATTGACAACTTTCAAGGAAGAGACAACTGCTCTTGCCTTCTGAAAGGCTGGAGTTTGTTGCCAGGTGGAAGCATCAGTCATGAGAAAATTTGCGGGAAGCAGAAGAGCATTAAAGAAGAGCAGCGATGAAGAGATCGCAGAATACTTTAATGTCACATTATGAATTCTGAAGGATCATTCGTGCTGCGGATGCACCTTTCTTGTTTCTGATCATCAGAAGATTTCTCCATGAATTGCCTCAAGTAAGCAGCGAGGCTGTTTTTCTAATCCACTGAGGCACGTTGAGAAAAGAGAACCAGAGGAGTGAGTTCTGCACTAAGGTACCAGAGATGTGGGCCAATCGTTTTCAATGCAGTCTGAGAAATGAAGGGAGAAATAAAATCAATAAAAAGCTGGATGAAATCCAGATCATTCAGAGGTGTGTCTGCTAGAATGGGACACTGAATCCAAACTTTAATGTAAACCAAGGATGCAACGATACCAAATTTTGCATTTGATATGTCTTCATGCTAAGTCAGCTTTAATTGATAAGCTCCTGGAGCACGAAAGTGCACCTTAATGGGAGGGGGGGGGAGGGAATTCCTCCCAGAAAGGTAAGATTCAGAGTCAGAAGTTCTTTGTAATCTTAACGTGGCAAATGTCTGGAGTTGTCTTTCATTTGGAGGATATCTGAACAAAATGTGATGACTTCTTGTTTTAATGGCTTGAGATTTTGCTCCAGTTGAAAATCTTGGCATATACTAGATTCTGTCTGTCTTATTTTTAGCCAAAACGTGTAAAGCTCTTGAATAGCAGCACATCCGGTCCAGTTGTACTACCCCAAATTTCTTATTGAAGACGGCTGTGTTTGTAAACATACCATTGGCCAGTAGGCTCAATTAGGGGAAGTACCTAGCTCAATAAACATTGGCAAAACCACTGGACAGTATACAAGCAAAGAAATTGGTCATGAAAAATTGTACAAACTAACTGTCAGACGGCTGTGTTTGCAAACATACCATTGGCCAGTAGGCTCAATTAGGGGAAGTACCTAGCTCAATGGACATTAGTATGTCCTCATGAAAAAATTCTACGGAATGTCAACCAGGCGGCTGTGTTTGTAAACATACCATTAGCCAGTAGGCTCAATTTGGGGAAGTACCTAGCGCAATAAACATTGGCATGTCAACTGGACAGTATACAAGCAAAGAAGTAGGTCATAAAAAATAGTTCCAAACTGACTGCCAGACGGCTGTGTTTGTAAACATACCATTGGCTAGTAAGCCCGATTAGAGGAAGTACCTAGCTCAATAAACAGGAGTTGTGTCAACTTCTATGCAAGTTAAATGAACAACAATTTTCGACCTAGTAGTCATAACTAAATGAATGAAATTTATATAGCCGCAGAATTTGATCTTATAACACTTGATTTTTATAACTAAATTGAATTGCACTGGTGAAGCTTGCTATTTATATGAAAATCAAAACTTCTAAAGATTTCTAGAATTTCATGGAACCATCTCAAATTTTCCACGTTTTTCTAGAACATTCTAGAGATTTCATAGAACCTTCCAGAACCTTCTAGAATTGTATAGATTTTTCTAAACTTTTCCAGAACTTTCTAGCATTTTCTGTGTGCTTTATACAGAAATACTCACATTCAAAATTCATTAGAATGATAAAAAATTTCAGTGTTGATGAGGCAGTACTAAATAAAGTCATATATTCATGAAATCTTTTCTGTGGTGTTTTGAAGTCAAAGGTAACACAAAAAACAAAATGCTCCAAAAAAATTTGACAAAATATATATATATATAATTTTATAGCTCTTAATATTCAGCTTTATGTGTTTACTCATACAGTTCAAGAGATTCGTATATATTTTAACCCTTTATGTTATCATAAAAAAAGTGATACACAAACTTTAATGTATTATGTATTGTTTTATGTAGACTCACTACCAGTGACTTGTATACTCAGAGAATCCAGTGACCATCTCGTTGTGCTCTGTTCTATCAACAGCGTACTTCGTTTGAATGACTGCAAGTTTTATTTTCAAGTGAATGAGGCAAGCACTGAATAATAATTATATTTTTTTGTTTTTGTTGTTGTTTTGTTTGTAAATGCTAAAATCATCATGTTCAATTTCAAAACATAAACAAAGATTTACTGGCAAGTACTCTATAATATCTACTTCAATATTTTAGTACAGTAATTATCAGGCTCTTAAACACAGACAAACTCATAACTCTCTCTTCTTAAACACATAGACACAACTCATAACTCCGTCCCCCCCCTCTCTTTGCTTTTCTTTATCTCTTTCTGTCTGATGAGCTGTAAAAACTCGTTTGCTATATAAATAAAAAAATTAAGATTTCAGAGGGCTGTTTAGTAAGAGTTTATATTAGCTAGCACAATGGTGACAGTTGTAATAAAATCAATAATTAAGCGACCCCCCCCCACCACCCCCGGACCCCTTTCCCCCATCCAACAACTGACACAATGCCCCCCCCCCCACCTCCCCCACCCTCAATACACATTCCAGCTAACGCGCCATCTTAAGGCCTCAGTATATCCGTTTGCCAAGTCCCTTCAAAATATCGATGAAAGCCTTTCCAAGCAATCCCCCCCCCCCCCAAAAAAAAATAAATAAATAAAAAAAATTAACACTGAATGAGCGGAATGTCGCGGCATCTATTCTTTCATTACATTCAGATTATGGGGTCCATTTGAAGCTGGATATGAATGTTTCACCTGGAATTTGATACAAGCAGCAAAAAACAAACACTTTCCGGGGGCCATCAATCCCAGATACCCCCTTGACAATTTCTGTCTTTTTTTTCAAAGAGACGCTTCAGTGACTTGATCTCTCCATACATCCTCTCTCTGTCGTGTTGAAGGGTCGTGGTGACATTTCAGCCTGCCCATCATGTGATGTTGACCCTGCAGCATCTCGTGCAATCTATTTTCACCAATGGCATTATGCCGTATGATGTGAACGAAGCGTGTTATATTTCAAAATTTTTACTTAACTGCGATGCGCCAATGCGTGGTTCTCTATGGCCCACCAGGTCGGCGATACGATCTTGGTCAAAGATTTCGATTTTATGCTCCATGGATAAAATTATTAACAAGTAAAGACGCTTTATTATCGAAAACAGATATCATTTAGCTGGTCATTAATATTTTATCTAGATGACACAACAAATTAAAGGTGATATTACACTCCTGCCAAGCCTGACTAGACTAGAGAATACCAATGTACAGGAGTGTCAAGTCGAGTTACCCAGAAAACAAATCCCTGAACTTGTTTACCAAGGAGATGTTTGGATGTTTCTGAGTTCTTCAAAACATGAACAGAAAGTTGTCGTTGCTATGGGCAATTTTAGCCTTGAAATACGTAAGTGTTTCTAAGTCTGCGGTTTAAAAATGTAAACCTTGCAATGGATCCTTTCTTACGGTTTTTTTATGGACCTCTAGTAGACTTTTTGAAAATGGGCCTCCCCTCCCCCCGCCCCAAAAGGTCCTATAAATGCTCAGAATATCATTCTTTGTGGGCAGACACACGCCACCCCCCCCCCTTATTTGCTTGCAGTGAGGGACCTTGGCAGCCACCTAGGTCAGCAGTTCTCATGTTTTTTCATGACTGTACCCCAAAGGGTGTGAAAGTATATCCACGGATACCCCTCAAAGCTCAGCGAACTGGCGACCTCCTTTAAACTCTGTTGTTTTAAACGATCATTATATGTTGTCATAAGCTTCTCCATATCCTTGGTGAACGCGTACCACCGGTTAAGAGCCGCCGACCTAGATTACCTACACAAAAGAAAGACATAGTTCAGAAATTTTTTTTTCGGATACTTGTTACACAGTTAATCAATAGCTACTTATATCAAAAAATAAAACAGTTGTATCACTATGTTAGAAAAGTTTTGGGCTTCAACGGATTGAGTTGCGGCACTGAAACTAATATTTCACAACAATTTGAAGGTCTAAGCCCAAAAAAAAAAAAGACTTTATTGTTACGGACAACATCAGTTATGATCTTAAATCGTCGGATGTTAGGATTCTAGGATCCACTGTTTAGTTTCCTACCTACACCTGGAGGATGCAGCTTCCCCCCCCCACCCCTGCAGGCAACACGGAGGACTTAGGTGACTGGAGTTACCGATAGTCCAGTCCTCAATCCACATCGCGCTGATAGGTCGCACAACCAAAGCCATAACTAATCACCACCATTTTCGATCTGTGAAGTCCCTGTCAAAACGAGATGTTTTACTTTCCAGGGATCATATAAACCACTGTGTGATTGTTGTTTATGGGGTATGGAGGAGGTGAGGGATGGTGTGGTCAGAAATATTTCCTAGAATTGGGAAATGCCCGGCTTCTGTTTATTGAACAGTTTTTAATAAAACTTCATGTTCAAGCACACACTCAAAATGTTTTTTTTAACGCCTGTGTTTTTGAATGAATTTGCATTGAAGTATATCAGAATATAACTGTATTTTAATGCATTTCCATTGAGGTACATAAGAACATAGCTGTATCTTAATGCATTTTCATTAAGTATATTAGAACATAGCTGTATTTTAATGCATTTTCATTAAGTATATTATAACATAACTGTATTCTAATGCATTTGCATTTAAGTATATTAGAACATAACTGTATTTTAATGCATTTGCATTTAAGTATATAAGAACATAGCTGTATTTTAATACATTTGGATGCGTTCTGTACTCGATTGACAATTTCTGTGTTTTACATTAAACAAATATATATATATATATATATATATATTTAGAAAACAACAAAACAGAAGAGCAGTCAGAAGATGATTCATTTAACACTGCAGTGGTAGTCATATTGACAATCTCAGTATTAATGTGCTGTTTGCTGCTGATCATATTTTTGCTTTGGAAGAAAAGGGGTAACTTTTTTTTCCTCTACTTAAAAATAAAAAATTCGCTAGTTTACATTGGACCTTTTTTTCTAATTGGCCGTTAACGTAGGAAACCCCACCGATGATTTAGAATTTATTAAAAACAGTAATGAGGCTGTAAAATGGTCCTATGTTTATTGAATATATTTAGCATTATCATTTTTAATAAAACAACTACAAGTTTAAATATAAATAACATTTTTTATATAAATTGTATATGTTGTTAGTCCAATACTTTATACAAATATATAGATCTTTGTTCATTTGTGCTTTGTATATAGCATAAAAACATCAATACATTTTTTTCTCTAAGAGTTATGACAGGCAACACTCGCGCCTTGTCCCTGGATAATGTATTTGCTATCCGGTGTTATTTTCATTACAAGGCATTGACAAGTTTTTTGCTGCCACTATTACGTTATCTTTACTTCTTTAAAGTAAAATATATTTATTAGTTTGCTTTTCTACGCATTCACTCGCAGTACTTCCTGTTTAGAGTAAATACACAGTGTTTATTGCATACATAATATTGCAAAACATTGTATTCTTGTATAATCGCGTTATGTAGCACTGTTAATGATAACCAATTAGTCCATTACGATACTTCATTTATAAGAGTTAATATGTAGATGGACCTACCAATGGTCCAAAAGGATTTTCTGGTCCATTCGGAAAGTAAGTGATGAATTGTGAGAAGCTTTCCGTCGTTGACTACATACACATAAACTGTGTTCTACCGTCGAGTTTAAATTCCGTCGACTTAAGTACAGATCAGAAATACCTGTTCGACTTGTGTACTGCTGTAAGTGTTGGCGTTTGTCCTGTCGACCATTCACTTCACAATCCTGGTATTATCAACAATTCAAGGTGGTTAACAACAGCCAATCGTATACTACGTCTGTATGTTGCCACAAGAAGCCCGTTGGATGTACTGAAGACGATTGTTTATGCACCAGCATGGTTTGAAATAAATAATACTCCTTCATGTAAAGACGGCGCTCGACATGCCCATAATATGATACTGAAATCAAGCTACCTCACAGACGAGAGGAAGAAAGTTGTTGACCAGGTAATTCAACTCAACGCATTCTTCAGTCATTCAGAAAACATGTTGCTTGCGATGCTTACCGACGAAAGAGCAGATATACGCGAGTTAGCTATGCGACGAATAATGAAATACAGAAGGCAGAAACTTACGAGTTCAGTTAGATCTTTCTGTGAGCTAGTAATGAACTTTGAGGCTACTAGCTAAATAGACATGATCGATTGGCAGAGAACTCCGATCACAGAGCCTCCGATACACCAAGACTGGATTTCGCCTGCTATCCTTGTCACACCCAGTCAGTAGAAATATCAAGCTAGTTACAGAATCTTCCAAAGTGGTGTGCGGTCCAGAAAAACGCGAGGATTCATAATAACACGCTAGGATTCGAGATCGAAAAAGCCAAAACAGGACACCAAAGGCCAACATCATTTGTAGCTATAAAAACAAGTTAGACAGTTTGCATGTGTTTTCCCTTAAAATATGTGGTTCTTTTTACTTCTAACATTCGTATAGACCGTTAAAAATGTCAACCAAAACATGAATATGTTGTTTATATAATTTAAAGATTATTGCTTTTTTATCGAAATATGCCTATACTTTAGGTCAACTGCGGAACCTCAAGATATGATTTAAATTGTCTAATTTTTTTTTGCCACATTACTAACTGCATAAATTAGCAAGTTTTTATAGCTATCCAAACAAGATATTAAAAAAAAAACAATTCACTCCACCCTACTATAGAGTGCTTTTTTTTTCTGACGGAAATCACCGTTTCGGCACCTATTTTTCCGTTTACTGTTAAATGCACAATATTTTCAGTGTTATTCCTTTATGAAACGACGCACATAATTAGGAGCTCCAATATCCTTTTTTTTATTACAGAAAAAAGTAGTAGTAGTAGTAGTATATATATATATATATATATATATATATATATATATATATATATATATATATATATATATATCATACAGAAAGTGCATCGCTTTATAAAAAAGTTAGATATTATTGACTCCAAAAAATGTCGCCTTTTGTGTTATTACCAGGCTTGCGGAGCCGCCATATTTTTTTCGGCTCCGGCTCCGGCTCCTTCTCCGGCTCCCACAAATTTTGACGGCTCCGGCTCCGGCTCCGGCTCCCTATTAAGATAGTATCACACGAGACAAAAAATTGTGTAATTGCTCCATGCTAACATCCCGCTGATAAAAAGTTATGCATATTTTGCCGCGTTCACCCCCAGAGTCAGGAACCTGAAAAATATACGCATTGTCCATTGTCGGTTTTACTAAAAACAAACCATTTCAGTGCATCCAGAAACGTATCATTATTTTCGATGGAGGTTTCACTAGTCGCCATTTTCATAAGTAATACAAAGTTATTTCAATGATCAAATTAGCTAATAGTAAATTGATACATTATTTAAAATAATTTAAAGACTTCAATATTTATATTTATTATTGATTAATTCGAAGTGACTATTCGGACCCGGGCAGGCCCGTAGCCAGGATTATTGCATTGGGGGGGGGGAATTTATTTTTCGGCGGGGGGGGGGGCGTGCCGAAGAACTTATTCTGGGGTACAGCGGCGGATCTAGACAACTTTGACGGGGGGGGGGCAAAACTTTGACCCCGGGGGGCGGGGCGAAACTGTTTTCAGTGTTGAAAATTGGTCTTTGAACAAAAAATATTTCGATAATTTAATGATGCATTACCTAAACTTGCGATAACCGGAGGGGGGGGGACATGCCCCCCGGCCTCTCCCCATAATTCCACCCCTGGTGGGGTAGAAGAAATGTTTTGGGGGGGGGGTGAAGATGGATGTGCGAAGCGCCGAAAGCTTGCGAACGGAGAGGAGGGGTTTTAGGAGGGGACCTCAGTGAGTCCCTTCCCCAAGAAATTTTTTGCAGTTCCATATCTGGAATGGTGCATTTTAGTACCGATTGTTTAGCTATTAATTAGAAATATATAATTTTAACTACGTTTCAATATTGCATGCATGTTGCAGTTTTGTTAAAAATAATTTAAATAGTAAAGAGTTTTAATGACAAAAATTTATTGAGGCTGAGCAATTTCTGATTCCTGTTATAAATATATTGACCATTTGTTCTGCTACACAATTGTTACATAATAGATACCTGATTTATATCATTATACTGTTGGTTAAACGTACAACCCGGGAAGAACGACAAAGATGCACGAATATAGCTTAGCTATTTGTGTGATATTTCTTATAAAATATTGAAAACAAAGAACAGATCTATCAACAACAAATTGACCAGTCGCAATTATTCAATTCATAATAAAATTAATTCTGCTAAAAAGTAAATTTGCAAATTAAATAACATCACTCAAAAATCACGGAGTTTGTACTTTATTATTTTATTATACATATGTATAAAAGTGAAGTCAGAAGTCAATATTATTTTATTAACTTATTTAAGTTGCTAGTTGTTCTCAGAAGATATCAATATATAAAACTATTACAAGGTTACGAAAAGGGCCCACCGACAGACATTTCGGGTCCCTGGGCAGGGGTGATATTAATATTTTCAAAAGTTGATTGGCCAGCTCAGTCCGGGCCCCTAAAACAAAATTGAACAAAATGATTGATGTTTTATAGCCGTTATTATTAAAATTTTGTCAAAAAGCTCAAATCATGCACGGGGGGGGGGGAGGGGGGGACTCAGGTCATGAACGGGGGAGGGGGGGTCAGCCCTCTAGCCCCCTCTGGCTAAGGGCCTGGACCCGGGTACCAATAAACTCCGATTTTTATTCGAACCCCTTCCAATAAAGTCTGATTGTTATTCGGACCCGTGGCAAATATGCACTTAGCTTAGCTATACATAATTTTTATTATTGTTTTTTGTTTATTTTTTTATAATAGTTTGAATTGTATGATTTAATCGTTACTCAGTGTCTAGGGTTTCACTAAGCGGACTCTGTATTATTATTTTTTCGGGTTCCGTCTAATAAAGTTTAAATATAGCTAAGCTTAGTGCATATTTGCCACGGGTCCGAAAAACAATCGAATTTTATTGGGACCCGGGTCCGAATAGCCACAGCCTTATAAATTTATCTGCTCTGTTTCAGATATTCTGTTTATAATAAAATTGTTAAATACAGAAAGCTACCATTTTGTTTTTAGTCTATTACAAATTGTAGGAGGCAAACAATCAAACAAATTTGTAATTTTAAAGCTAAAAAAAAAAATTCTGCTGTAAAAAAAAAACATTTGGGAGCCGTGGAGCCGCCAGATTTTTTCGGCTCCGGCTCCGGCTCCAGCAAAAAGTAGCGGCTCCCGGCTCCTCGGCTCCGGCTCCGCAAGCCTGGTTATTACCATAGATATATCACCCTTTTAAAAAGTGTATCACCTAAATATTGAAACACAATATGATAAAATACAAATATGGCGGGTTTCGGAAAAATCCATTAAAATTGACAATGCGCATTTTGTATAATTTGAGTTCTGTGTAGCCTATTAAAACATAAGTTGATATAAGACATTTATGTACACTGATACATTTTGCTTTCTTTTATAATAGGAGTTACCCGTGCTAAAAAAAGAATCAAGAGAACTACTAAAGATCCTGCCCTTGGTGAATCCGTACAATTAGAAGAAATGTCTAAATCCAAAGACTCTGTACATATCTATGAAACTATTAGAGAAGATAGAGAAACTAAATTTTTGAAACGGAAATGGATTTGTTTATAGAGCTCTTCACGGAAATAAGGGTTAGCAATAAGTTCGAATGCTACATTTTTAGATTGAACTTCTCTATTTGCGTTGAAGCGCTTGACTGTACCGGAATCGATATCCGGCGAGGACCAATGGATTTTTTCAGGTCATGGTGAAAGTTCCCGCTACTTCTCCAGTGGTGCCTCCATGGTCTATCGGCCATGGTGAGGATGCAAGAAAGGCACTATAAAAACTGCCTCATTAGTGGTTTACAGGATCTAAGAGAGTTCATCCCAGCCCTACAGGGGTTTCATAAACCACACTGCTGTTTTCTGTTTAGCATTAAGATTATAAACCTAAATAAAATGTGGTTGCTTTTAGTACAGTAAATACTGGTATGAAATATACAATAATAATTTTCTAAATAATCATCCAGATTAGCGAAATCAAATAATAGTAAAAGTAACATTAGCCCTAAAGGGCTATCGGGATAGATTAAATGTAGAACTCATCTGTTGATGTCACCTCGACATATAAAGGGATTGTGTGGTCGAGAAGCCCAGACGCCCTAACTTCGTCCCCGACTTAAGTCAGTTATCTATTTCCCGGGTGAAATTATGGAACTTTTTTTTTATCTACTTTCACTGGGACCTGGCAAAATTCCCTTGGATCTCACCGAGGATCGAACCCAGGACTCGCAGGTCGTCCAGTCGAGCGCTCTACATCACTTAGTTATAGTAGTTTTGTTTAAACTGAAAGGCTAAACAGATGCGTAAAAAAAAAGAGAGTTGGATGATAGATAGAAACTGGTTCATTATTGTTATTTTTATCTCAAAGGCAATGGGCGTTTTCTACATAAAGCTAATTGTAAACTCAACCGCTTGACGAAATTGTCTATCCTAAAAAAAAAATCAACACACGTAATAAATTTCAATACCTTTAGACCCCCCTCCCCACCTAATTCCTCGTGTTCTTTCACATACTCTCTAAAATCTCACTTTTACACAATTAGGCCTACTTGTAATCATACATGTATTTTTTTTAATCACGTGTAAAATGACCATAAGCATTTATAACGTATCACCGAAAAATATGTGTTCAATAACATACCAGATATAAGAATACAATTTTTTCATGTTTTGTACACTAACAGTATAATCGTTGATTACCAGCAACATTATGCTATTGTTATGTTTTTTTTTATATGTAATTGTACATGCATAATATGTGGGAATAAACTTCTAAACAAAAGATCGAGTGTAAAACACATTGATGATACAGGACTTCTTCACGACAACACAATTTGTTGCGCTTAACACACTGTAAAAATATAAAAGAAAAGTTCACTTATCCCTAATAGGTCATTCGGGCAGATGAAGGTTAGAATGTATCTGTTTCTGTAACCTTGACATATGAAGGGCTTGTGTGGTTAGCACAAAGCCCAGCCGTCTTTACTTGACTTTATCAAGTACCCAATGAAAACTTGGTTGGTGGAGTTCTGGGACTTCATCCTACTTGCACTAGACCCTGGGGAAATTTCCTTGGTTCTCGCAGAGGGATCGAACCTAGGTCTCTGGTCGACAGTGGGGCATCTACACCACACGGCCATCCGACCCACCTTAACACACTGAATGATAGGCTAATCAGATCCGTTCTTATGTATTTAGCAGGGGCCAGGCATTCTACAGCAGAGGCCAGGCCAATAGCGGGGGGGGGGGCAGGAAATAAATTTAACTAAGTAGAGCAAACAAGCTGAGGGAGCCAGACAAAATGCACGCTACGTGCCTGCACTTTACACACATTCCTCCCCAATAAACTGTTGGATTATTCTAGCTTAGGACCTTTAAAAATTGACATTCTAATCTGACTGGCATAATTAATGTCCAGACAATGCCCCCCCCATTTGCCGTTTTATTTTTAGCGTATCAGTAAAACAAGTCTGATTCTATCAACAAACGAATTATAATAAAAAACACACAAGATTGTAGGTTTTCTCAGATTTACGGAAAGTTTATTGGAAGCAAATTTCACATAATTTTCACAATTGACATTTATAAGCTTGTACTTACATTTTACATTTGATATATGTAAGTAAGAATAGGTTACAGTTTTTATATTACATGTTTATTTCTTTTTCGAATCTGAAAAAAAAAAGACATGTGTGCATTAATTATTTAAAATAGTTATTCATACGTTCATTGCTTTTAATAGATAATTAGAAGTATTTTAAAGTCCATTTTTGAAATGGGTACTAATACAAACGCATAACTAGACTCGATAAAAACAGAGTTTTTAAAAAAAAAATCGTTTTATGAAGTATATAAATATATATTTTTTTTAAATTTTGCTGTGAACGCGTGCGTACCGCTGCTTTGACCTACCAGCACGCGGTAACCACGTGCTAGCTTAGATCCCGACCTGTAAACAATGAGTGATATAGACGCAATGGAAGTAAGCCATTTATTAGTGACGTTCGTCATAGTTCAACACGATTATATGCCCTAAATAGTGAAGACAATTATTTTTGAACTGTACTAATTTAAAAAAAGAAAAACAACTAATTAATTGAAAATTTATTATTCAATCATGCAAAATTTCAAGAAAATCAAATGCTAAAAAGTGTCTAAAAATCGATTACAATTTTTTTACCAAAATAAATGAGCAGAAGTTTTAACAAAACAATTAGAAAAAGAAGGTATATTTTTTTCAGTTTTATCGTATGGCTGTTGGCTAAAAGCTATAAAAAATTATTGATAATGTAAAAACAATAACAACAATAACAACAACACGGGATTATATATAGCAAACATGTACATATTAAATAAACTTACTTTCACAAGCGCGGCTGACAACTTTAGCTTTGACGTTGTTCAAAGCATCAAAGCTGTTGACCATCAAGACGTCACTAGGACTGGACGCCACTGCCTCAAGCTCAGGGCGTTTGGCGTTGCCGATACCGATTGCGATAATGGCAGCATCCTCCTCGTTCTTTAGCCTATCCGCTGATGCAACGGCTGTATATAGTTGGGGGGGGGGGGGAAAGAGCTTTAAAGTGACCATAACAGTTATCTTTGTGGATTTAATTATTTGTTTATCTCCCACAGGCTCTCTGGTTGTTTGACGAGAGAGTTCTAAAAATATTTGTAATTATTTAAATCAAAGATCATTGATGGGGCACCATAGATTAGAGCGATTTCAACCGTTTAAATCAGGGGGTAGGCAAACGTATTTAAATCGCGGGCCACATCGGGCTTATCAATTTGACCGGCGGGCCTGGCCTACAGCAGATATCTATCTATCTATCTATCTATCTATCTATCTATCTATCTATCTATCTATCTATCTATCTATCTATCTATCTATCTATCTATCTATCTATCTATCTATCTATCTATCTATCTATCTATCTATCTATCTATCTATCTATCTATCTATCTATCTATCTATATGTATATCTATATAGCTATCTATCTTTCTATATATGTATAATTCTATCTATCTATTGATCTATCTATATATCATATATCTGTCGAATCGCTATCTATATATATGTCTACTACCTACATACTTAACTACCTACCTGTGTGCCTGAATGTCACCCACCCTGTCTGGTTTCGTGTCTGCCCGTCTTTCTACCTGTCTACCTGTCTACTTGTCTGCCTGTCTATCTAACTACCAATCTTTACTTTTTAAGTAAGTAGTACGTTGTTTACTTGTAAAAATGTCCGGCCAAAAAAAAAAAAGAATTAAGTAAAAATACAAATAAAAAAAAATGGCAGCTTACTTTTGTCTGGTCTATCAGAAGCCCCGTCTGTTATCAGGATGACGATGTTCTGCGCACCATCTCTGCCTCCAGCACTTCTACCGAACATGTCTGAGTTACGCACCAAATCCAGAGCTTTGTCCGTGCTAGTAGTTGAGTTCATGTAGGTCATAGAAATCAAAGCCTGTGCGTTTAAACACAGAAAAAGAAAAATGTTTTGCAGTGAGGATTTAATTCAGCGGTTTTCAACGGTTTTTCTCAATGGGGTGCGAAGGTATAATCGCGGGTTACCCCCCCCCCCCTTAAATGTAACTTTGCCAATAAATGTACTTATCGTGCGTTACCCCTGCAGTCCCTTTCTCCGAAACCAGTGGGGGGTACGTCTAACACCGGATGAGAGCCGCGAATTTCATTAAACTAGGCACATTTTTTCTCTTCTCCAAGCTCATCATCAATACACTTTAACACGCCCCTAACACAGAACATCTAATACATAATCGTCTAATGTAGCAGACGGTACGTTCGACCGTGTGGATCCCGGCTAAAAATAGTGTGGGGGGAATTCCAAAATTTTCGTCTCCCTTAGGCTAATGGGGTCAACTACGTAACTACCAGCGGTGGAAGGGATGAGAAGTGGAGTGTTTTATTTATGTGGGAAAGGGGAGTTAACTCTTGCTCGGCTAAAAATAGTCTGGGGAATTCCAAAAAAAATGGAAATCTAAACACAACAACGATTGCTTATTATATCGCAGGTAGCACAGCCAGCTTCAGCATGCTTTTCAACTAGTGTATGGCATATCGCGCTAAAATGAAGCTGAGGGCCAAATTTGAAAGATCGGTCATATATTGTAGGCCGAGAAAAATTAAATAAATGCTTTGTAAAAAAAAAAAAATTAATCACTTTCGAGTAAAGAAAACTGTTCACAATTATAAAGGAAACAAAAAATTCTTATTATCAAATGAGGCCATTAAAACACACACACACATTAGTATCTGTTAACTGTTAATATTATGTAGGCATTTTCATGAGAATCTAGCTATGAGTAATCATACAAGTTAGATGAATAAATCATCAGGTTTCTATCTTTTCGTCAGTGAAGTTCAGCTCTGTTCTAAATTTAAACAAGCAATTAAGTCTGTTCCATTCTGGACACAGGACGTGTTAGCGCATTATCGTGTTATGTATCAGTACGTTTGTTAGCTTTCAGTAAATATTTGTAAATTTTGGAAATGTTTATAAATTCAATTGTGTAATGCATATATCTGTAAAAAAATATTACAAAGACGTTTCTTTATATTTGAAAAAAAAATATTTTCTCTTAAATCTAACTACAAGTGGTTTGTGGTTACTGAAATAGGACTCATAATTGAAAACATTCGAAATTGTAGTCATTTAATCGTCCGAAAACTCCGTCAGTTGTTGTATAGCTCTGATACTTTCAATTAAACTCAGAACACAAGCTTACTATGTCATTTGATGAGTTTCTAAATAAATCTTGGTGAAACTACGTGCTGCAGTATTTCGCACCAAATGAATGGGTTTTTGAACGTACAAGGTGTAGAATATATAATATATAAGCCCCTTAGGAGCCCTGAAGCCCGGCCCTCAGAGGTCCTATCGCAAAATGAACATGGCAGGTCAAGACCTACAAAATGATATATACATCATGGGTTTAGGACTTATGGTTGCTGATATCTAGGGCGCTCCTTTGTTAATATAGCTTATATAGTAAAAAACGGTACTTTATAAGCCCCCTTTTGCGGCCCTCAGAGGTCAGATCGCGAAATGGAAAAAAGTTATTTCTTGGCAGGCCAAGACCTACAAAAATGATATATACATCATGGGTCTAGGACTTATGGTTGTTGAGATCTAGGGTGATGACAGACAGACAGACAGACAGACAGACAGACAGACAGACAAAACGGGGACAATAGAGCATTTTTTTTCGAAAATGCTCTAAAAATTACGTTTTTATAGGTATTCAATTTTACACACTTCCAAGAGGAGTTAAAAATTACGCATATCTTTTTTCATGTGTTCAATCTGTATGCAGTTTGCTATCCCGGGCGTCGCCGGGCACCCATTGTGGTACTTTAATAATTTGCTAAATATAAATATTTTTTCTTTATTGTTTACTTAAAAAGTAATGTTTGCAATCAATTCAGTTGATTCGTTGGCTTGCTAAAACTAATTAATCTATAAGTATATTTATGTTCGTTTAGTTTGAATTAATTGTAAATTACGTATAAGTTAAGTATAGATTAAGTATAAAGAAATACCTTCTTACCCTTCTGAGTGCTGCCTTGTTTAGATTGTCCTTCAAGTCGAACCACTTCTGTGCGTCGGCGCTGAACACAACGCTGCCAAACAGAACGTCGTTTTTGCCGATTGTGAACTGGTTGACCAGGTCGACTGTAAAGTTGAGCATCTTCCTATAGTTCTTGGGCCCAATGCTGCCGGAGGAATCGACGAGGAACACAATGTCCGCTTGGGCATCGCATGCTGCATGCGTACATAGAACAAAGGGGTAATGTTTGCCGGGGAGGGAAATGGAAGAGTGGTTTATAAACTATAAAACAAACGGGTAATGTTTGCCGGGGAGGGAAATGGAAGAGTGGTTTATAAACTATAAAACAAAAGGGGTAATGTTTGCCCGGGAGGGAAATGGAAGAGTGGTTTATAAACTATAAAACAAACGGGTAATGTTTGCCGGGGAGGGAAATGGAAGAGTGGTTTATAAACTATAAAACAAAAGGGGTAATGTTTGCCGGTGAGGGAAATAGAAGAGTGGTTTATAAACTATAAAACAAAAGGGGTAATGTTTGCCGGGGAGGGAAATAGAAGAGTGGTTTATAAACTATAAAACAAAAGGGTAATGTTTGCCGGTGAGGAAAATAGAAGAGTGGTTTATAAACTATGAAACGCAGCGAAAAAAATGGCTAAAATGTTTCCCCTGCATCAGATTAGTGACATTTAGAACTCCTTCCAACCCCCATCACTCTCCACCTTTCAATTATATAACAACGACACAACCTATATAAAATGTGTAGTGCATTACAGACTCTCTTGGTGCTTACATGTTCATTAGACATTCGTCTGTGGAAGGACTGAAAGACGGGTATTATAAAGTGTAAAATCTGACCCATTTATGGGGGGGGGGGGAGGGGGTAGCGATTTTTTTTTAATTACATAACTGACACCATTAACATAATTCCTCTCTCACTATATTATGGGACATTACGTGTTATAATAACTGGGTATATAATGGGATACGACGGGATATAACGGGTTATAACCCGATACAATGGAATACAAAGGATATCACGGACTATTGCAGGTTATAATGGGATACAACGGGATATAACGGGTTATTGCAGGATAAAATAGGATGCAACGGGATCTAACGGGTTATTGCAGGATATAATGGGATACAACTGATTATTGCAGAATATAATGTGATACAACGGAATATAACGGGTTATTGCAGGATTTTATAGGATGCAACGGGATATAACGGGTTATTGCAGGATATAATGGGATACAACGGGATATAGCGAAAACCAGACCACGCCATTAATCCTAAACACACTATATATAAAATGTAAACGACCTGACGCCACGTATCTCTTATATTACCTTCCTCAAAACCTTAACAAGTAAGTTTTTTAAAAGTATGTTACCATACATTCAGCATCACCTTATTGGAATGTATGCATATCTGTTAAGTCTAGCTAAAAAAATAATAATATTAAATGTTGACACTCACCTGGTTCTTCCTCTGTAGTTGAATTGTTATTTGAAAAAAAAATTAGAACAAGAATAAACATATATATATATATATATATATATATATATATATATAATTCCAACTTAATATAAACATAACATACAAATTGTAGCATGGAAAAAAAAAAGAATATTATCGGTTTCATTGAGTACGAGTAAAGGAAGGATATCTGTTCTAAACCTTATACTGAACAATGGGGGGGGGGGGTCAGATGAAGTTGTGAGTACATGACTCCGTAGACGATAAAGCTATGTGGCTATAACAATACCCAGACGCTTTTTACTTTTAGTTAGTCGTTTGGACTTCAAGACATCGATAGGTCCAGGCCCGTAGCGTGATGATTGGGGGGGGGCAAGGGGCCGGCCCCCACCCTGCGTTTTGTCTGGCCCCCCCTCTGCTTGTTTGCTCTACTTACTAAAATGTATTACCTGTCCCCCTGCTATTGCCTGGCCCCTGCTGTAGAATGCCTGACCCTCTGCTGTAGAATGCCTGACCCCCTGCTGTAGAATGCCTGGCCCCCTGCTGTAGAAGGCCTGGCCCCCTGCTGTAGAATTCCTGACCCCTGCAGTAGACTTTTCAAGCTACGGGGAATAGGACTCACGACTTTTTGGTTTGCAGTCGAGAGCTCTACCACACTGCAACACGGGGGGGGGGGGGCGGATGATCACGTGGTAAAGCGCTCGACTGTCGACCGGAGGGTCCCTGAGTTTGATTTCGGCGAGGACCAATGTATATTTCAGGTCATGGCTGAAGTTTCCACAATATCTCCCGTAGTGCCTCCATTTAACCGATTGCTCCTTATTGGGCTCAGTGCCTTACAACAGGAGACCCGCTGGGATTTATGCTAACCACACAATCCCTTCAAATGCCGTGGTCATAGAAACAGATGAATTCTACACTTTCATCTGACCCGAAAGCCATTTAGAGCTAAGGGAACTTTAATATTTGCTCTCCTATATCGTGGAAAAATTGATTAAAATATGAACAAAAGTTCTTACCTTCTATCGCTGTGTGAATAAATAAAAAAAAATGTTTGAAATTATTTTAAGTAGAAGTTATTATAAATTAATACTAAATAGACATACGAAAAAATAAAGAAATTATTATCGCTTTTAAAACAATTTTTTTTTCTAAATATAAAAAAAAATGATCAACTCTACTTACGTGGTTCGACTGGAAGAGAAAAATCAATAAACTCAGATTAGTAATTATGACATTCTGTTTTGAAAATTACGAGAATTAACGGGATGAATGGATTTAATTAAAGCGGTACAAGCTTTTTTTTAAAAAAAAACTAACGAAACAATCCTTTTTTGTTTTACCTATAACTGGTTTCTCCTCGCCACCGGAAGCTGTGAAGAGAAAAGTTATACGAACAATTTCAGAAGTTATATGAACAATTTCAGAAGGTTATTGAGATCGAGTTGACTAAATACATTAATTCAACCTTCAAGGTAAATGTATACTACTGTATGAATGCATATGTGCATTTCTAACAGTTTGTTTTCGTTTCAATAAAAGATAATGAGATTATTATTTATTATTTATTTAGTACTAGCTGTACCCTGCAAAACATTTGCATAGAGTTATATCCCCTTAGGCTTGATCGGCAGGCGAGGTTATTTTTTGGTTTCGGGCAGATCCGAATACTGTTATATTAATTCTTTACTTTCGATTTAACGCAGCGCGCAAATCGCTATTATTATATTATATATATCATGGTGTTAAAAATATACCACTTCCGTGAATTAAAGTACAGTAGTTGCATATCACCAGACTAATAATTATTGATAAAATTACGCAATCTAATATATGTTTCCATTTTTTGTAAGTAACTACAATGATTTATTCAAGAAACAAAAATAAAATCTTTAAATAGCTGACAATGTACGACTTTTTTCCAACTACACAATCATTACTAAATGAGATACATTGAACTATTATCAAAAACTGGCACTATTGAAGACGAAAACATTTTTTTTTCCATAAATTTAACTTTATAAACAGTTGAAAATCATCTATCTATCTATCTATCTATCTATCTATCTATCTATCTATCTATCTATCTATCTATCTATCTATCTATCTATCTATCTATCTATCTATCTATCTATCTATCTATCTATCTATCTATCTATCTATCTATCTATCTATCTATCTATCTATCTATCTATCTATCACTCTGTCTGTTTTTTTCTGTCTGTTTGTCTATCTGTATGTCTGTCTATCTATCTATATATGTATCTATATTATATATAAATATATATATATATAGATATGTCTGTCTGTCTATGTATCTATCTATACCTCCAAACAGAACAATGTAATAACATACAAAGCGAATCAAATGAATCACTCACCCGCGCATGTTTTCTGAGCGAGCTGATAGAGGAAGTTTTCCAGATGGTCAAAGTCGTCCACGTTGAAGACAAACTCAGAATTGCTGGCCAGAGTCAGAAGTTCCCCTTTATTGTTACTCCAAGCCGAGCCGATCCCAACAGAGAAAAGGGTCACTCCATTAGATTTAAGTGCATTCGCTGCAGCTGCGGCTGAAAGATATCGTATTGAATAGAACAACGCTTGTTCATAGTATCGATTGTGTGTTTGAATAGTATGTAATACTTGTTCGTAGTATCGATTGTGTTGTAGAATCATATTAAGAAACATAATGTACAAAGAAAGAAATATATATAATAATAATGTATAGTATTTTTTTAAAATGTATCAACTAACTCGCAGTAGGATTGTTCGACAGTCCATCCGTAAGGGTGATAACAATGTCTGGAGCATCTCTGCGGCCACCGTTGAATGAATCAAACATTCTGTTTGTTCTAATAGAGTTAAGGGCCTTGTCAGTATTTGTAGATCCAGCAGAATAAGAACTCCTTAATATACCCTTTGAAAATGATACAATTTTATTAGACAAATCATTGAATTATATTTTAAGCAGTTAAATAAACATTTAGTTGCGTTCGGTTAACGTCGGTTTCAATGTATGCTGAATTTTTTTTTTTATGCCAAAAATAAGTTTGGAATTGCGTTGAATATTTAAACAGCTCCTTAATGGAAAAAAAGATAGACAACTTAATGTAAATAAAGTTCTTATTTTGAGTTATCTAAGTATTCAAGCTCGGCACATCCCGTCCCAACATGGAGGCAGGGTTAACCCCCTTTACTAATTTCGGCCAAGTGCAATGCTTGTAAAAAAAAATCGTTAAGTTTTTGTTGGAGTTAATCAAATTTTGTATTATTATTATAATAAAACAAACAAAAACTACAGTAAAAAAAACACATACAAAAACCGATTTTGAATTCGAAAGGATTATCATTACATTCAGTAGGGCAGATGTCGACCGTTCAATGGTTGTGTCCAAGGGGGACTACACAAGTGTGTATTTTTTTTATCGCAATTCTTTCATTTTAAGTAGAGGGAAGTTATTTCAGACCTTAATGATTAATTTCGTATTCTGATGTTCGTATTATAATTTAATACTTTATCCTGATTAAGTTCGTATTCTGATGTAATACTGTATACGGATTAAGTTTGTATTCTGATGTGGTCCTGTACACTGATTAAGTTTGTATTCTGATGTAGTCCTGTATCCTGATTAATTAAGCTCGCATTCTGATGTGGTCCTGTATCTTGATTAAGTTCGTATTGTTATAAGTTTTAACATTTTCTGATGTGTTATCGCATGCCCTAATGTGTTTCAGTATGTTGTAAGCGTTAGAGCATGCTCTAATGTGTTTTAGCATGCCCTAATGTGTTTCAGCATGTTTTTATGCGTTTGAGCATGCTCTTATATGTTTTAGCATGTTTTTATGTGTATTAGCATGTTTCATTTTGGAAAAAAATGTCATATCGATAGAAATAAAAAAAATGGACTCGGTTATCATCAATTTAACTTTTCGTCATTGATTTTGAAACCAAACCAGGTTACGATTGCTTCACGATGTTTGGCTAATCGATACGCTAAATTCAGGTAAACAAAGGCAATAATGCGTGACTCACCTGTAAAACATCCACAGGACTGTTATAGCTATTGAGGTCAAACACCTTCTGGTATCCGGTGCTGAAGACCACAAGGCCAAATCTGGTGTTGTCAGGTCCTATCAGATATGATCCAGCAAGGTTGGCAGCAAAAGACAGAAGTTTCTTGAAGTTCAGGCTGCCGACACTCCCAGAGGCGTCGACCACAAAGATGATGTCAGCCTTACCACGGCACTGGAATGGAAGCGGGGCTGCAGGTGGAGGTTAAACATGTTAAACAATACATTAGATGGGTAGTGGGATGACAAGTAGAAGTTAAACATGTTAAACAATACATTGGATGGGTAGTGGAGTTAAGGTAGAAATCAAACATTTGATTCAAGGCATAGTTGAGGACTACTTTTAGAAATCATTCGTGTTAGTCTGTACTTTTTAAGATCTTAATACAAATAACATCAAACCTTCCTATAAATAGTATATAATTTAACTCTTAAAATATACCAGTATATATATATGTATATATATATATATATATATATATATATATATATATATATACTCATCATCTAAATCTATCACTTGATAAATCTACATATATCAAAGCTGTTTATAAAAAAACAGCTGTACCTAAGAATATAAATATATGCCGACAGAGACGTTAGTCCGAGGGGTGGAAAATGATAAAACTCCGATAGGACACACTGAGCCTGTATGCAACGGAGAGCTGAAGTGCAGTTACTCGGTGCGCAAGGTGTTGGAAAGAATTAAGTTCGCACATTTTATTTTACATTTTCATAACTATTTTTTGAAATAATAAACCATTCAGTAAAAGTATCTTGTTTCACGACTTTCATGTATGTGCAAGCTAGCCGATATCTCTGTAACCGTGTCTGATATTTGAAAAAATCTAACGTCCCTCTACTTTACATACCATTCTGATGTGCATGTCTTATATATATATATATAAATTGGCTTTGTTGGTTAGGTTGGTTGGATAGGTTGACCCGGTTGGTTTGTTTGGTTTGGTTGGTTTGTTTTGTTGGATGTTTGGTTTGGTTTGGTTAGTTAGCGTTGACGGGCAAAACGTAATTTGTGACGTATGAAAGGTAGGTCATTTCTGCACATTGGCAAGTAGATAGGTGGAATAAATAAGCACCTAATTAACCTAATTAATCGTATTTTAAAATTCAGTAGTTAAATTGATTAGGAATGGGTTTCACAGTACACCTAGATTTCCCGGGCAACGCCGGACTTTATATCTAGTTTAACTATAATAGAATTTATCATTTATAAATTTTGAGATATTTTACTGCAACAGAACTAGTCATATCTACATATAACTGTAATATAATTCATCTTTTATTTAACTGTAACATAACTTATCTTTTATTAGCTGTAACATAATAACTTGTTTGGAGTCCATTGCCTGTTAAACTTACCAACGGATCCTTTGCCAGGTACTGTAACAAAAAAAAAAAACAAACAACAACAACTTTAATATGTTTATTAATCATCAATCTAAATTGTACTCTCGCATTTTACTGAAGTCATTAGTATGAGCGATTATTGACGCTACAAACGGCACTCACTCTTTCTGTAATCAACCATTTTTGCTGCTAGAAATGCTACTCACGCTTTCTGCAATCAACCATTTTTGCTGCTAGAAATGCTACTCATGCTTTCTGTAATCAACCATTTTTGCTGCTAGAAATGCTACTCACGCTTTCTGCAATCAACCATTTTTGCTGCTAGAAGTGCTACTCACGCTTTCTGTAATCAACCATTTTTGCTGCTAGAAACGGTACTCACTCTTTCTGCAATCAACCATTTTTGATGCTAGAAACGGTACTCACTCTTCCTGCATTCTACAAGTTGTCCAAGCAAGGCGCAGTTAAGGTTGACTGCTGTGTCTATAACTGATCCCAAAGTTTTACCACCTATATTCAAAACTGTACCAATGGCATTGCCAAACATGTCAAATCCTTTCTCGATTATGGCTCCCCCTGTGCCAATCACATTGCTACCTATCCCCAGGGCAGCGTCGACGAGACTATTAGCGGCATTGCCTAAAGTATTCCCAGCATCCTTAATCCAGTCTGAGAAAATTAAAGGTAAAAAAAATAATTATAAGCAACAGAAATCTCGGTTGATTTGACTCGGTTCTCAAACAATGAATTGAGGGATCAAACCAAAAAAAAAAAAAATTAAAAAAATGCTGGTTTTGGGTCACGAACAATGATTCAGAATAAGAGCGAAAATTCAACGTGTCATATTGTAATAGACCACATATTGGTTCTATTTATAGTGATCTAGCATAAAATTTTACTGAAGAACAGGGTCTTGTACAGGACAAATTTTTGAGAATCGTAGTACTACTTTTTTTTTTTAAAAGAATATTCATTTCATCACCTTTTCAAATAATATAAATAGCTTTAGTGTATCACCATGTTTTTAATTGCTCAAGAAAGCTTTTTCATACCAAAAAGAGCGTCCGTTGGTTGAGCAATGAGACAGCACATCAACAATAGACACAGACAACGCATTTTATGTCTTAATTCAGAAGCGGCTAAACCGGGTGAAGAAATATAAAAAAGAGTAAATTTTAATGCGAGTATAAAAAGCATGAACAAATGGAAAATATGATTTATAATAGGTTTCTTGAAATTATTTTGACGTTCATGAATGAATGAAAATTTAAAACACGATAATAATATTGTTTTAATTTTAAATATAAATTTGAAAAAAAAAATATAATTTTTTTAGGATTATACCAATGAAATGTCTCTTTCATAAAAAAAAATACTAAAAATACTCTATAAATTTTAACGCAACTAGTGCTAAAAGCCTCACCTCAAAGAGAGAATCAAGGTGCAGTCCTTACAAATGATGACCGTCTTACTTTATATTGGAATTGAAAGCTGTTTATTGTATGCTCTATGTTACGGCATCTGTTGTGTTCTTTTCTCTCATGACGGGCCCAAAGTACAATTTAATTATTTCAACATTAGCATTCTGCTGACGAACTTTTATGCTAGACAAATTAATTTATCATGTGTAAATTTAGGAATTATATCGTGAAATATGTGCCGCAAAAAAAAGAAAGGCAGAAATAGTACAACAATGACATATGGTTGATATATACGACTAAGGTCATTTCCATGGCGACAAATGTTGATGGTACCCGAAAGGCAAAAAAAAAAATCTTCCATTGAATCTTATGTTAAATTGTCTCCGCAATATCGCATTTATAAAAGATAACATCATATTACAAGTCTTCACGTATATCTACTTGTATAGAAGTTGTCTTTCTTTGTCTTCTATGTGTTTGTAATTGTCCATACCGGCTAATTAGGGGGAATGTTTGGTCGAGCTGTGTAAAGAGTCCTGGATTCGAACCTCAGTGAGAACTTTTGGATTTTTTCAGGTCCTGATGTTAGTCACTAAGTCCACCCAGCTTTAAATGGGTACCTGACTTTAAGTTGTGGGGGCGTAAAGTCGGCTGGGCCGTTGTGCTAACCACAATATCCTTTTATATTCCTAGGTTACTCAAACAGATGAATTATTTACTTCATCTGCGTCGATGAGCCCTTAGGGGCTAAAAGAACTTTACTTACGAACTAATTGGTGTCCACGAGCTATAAGGGGCCGACAAACTAATAGGGACCAGAGAACAAATGGGGACCTACAAGCTGATAGGGGCCCACGAACTTATATGGACCGACAAACTAATAGGGATCAACGAACTAATATGGGCCCACGAACTAATATAGCCTCACGATTTAATTTGATAACCACGAACTAATAGTACACACGAACTAATAATATTCACAAACTAATAGTATCCACCAGCAAATAGGCTCCACTAACTAATAATGGGCCACAAACTAATAGAGCACGAACTAATAGTACCCACGAACTAATATGAGCCCACGAACTAATAGTTACAACGAACTAATAGTACCCATGAACTAATAGTACCCACGAACTAACAGTACCCACGAACTAATAGTACCCACGAACTAAAAATATCCACGAACTAATAGAGCCCAACGAGAATCTAAATAGTTTTTTTTTTCAGATAGTATATTTCGATAGTGCTCTTTAATGGCTCTTAGCCCTTTCAATAATTATGCCTCATAGGGCATATGACTCTCATAATATGGCCGTTAGTGCAGCTGGTTTGAAATGTTATTTGCTCTAGCTGGTTATTGGTATTAAACCATAGCTGGAGATCTTTTCCATGTATGAACACGCGCGGCTATGACACACCTGATCTTATATGAATAAAAGTTTGCAATTTACATTTGGACCATCTGTAGCCGACAGATTCAACGGGACAAGACCTCTTGTGGTTTCTAAATATATAAATAGAACATGTTGCTCAAACCTGAAAGTTTTTTTTTCCCAAACACTTTTTTTTTACCTTCTAAGAGCCAGGTTTGTATTAAGACAAGAGTTTTGCGGGATGTGGGGGGCCTCGCTTATGAAAGCTCCATATATATGTACATATCTCATTCTTTTTTATTAGTTGTCCTATGGGGCCCCATCACACTGGTAAACCGAAAAAAAAAGCTTAGAAAATCCTTAGTAAGAACGATTAGACCTATAGTAATTAAGTAGGTCATTCTGTCAGCAGTAGATCAAAAGTAAGAATTCTGTTTCCCAACTACGTCTCGATTCGATAAATTAGAACAATACAATATACAGTTTTAAAAAAAATAGTTTCTTGGTTTTAAATATAATTAGTAAAGTCTAAAATATTCAAAAGAACCAAAAAAGTAGGCCTTTTCCAATTTTAATTTTGTTGTCGTTTTATTTTTACATATGACACTCTTTTAAAGTCGTCCGATGAAAACAAAAGGATTAATCAGAAATTCTCCGACGACATACTTTTATTGGCCTATGGAGGAAATTCTCAAAGTGTGCAAAAAATGGACCGCATGCCAGATATTCTGTCTCAAGTGCGCAAACTACAACACGCGGGAAACATATTCTCAAAGTGTGCAAACAATGCCCCGCGGGCCAGATATTCTCAAAGTGTGCAAACAATGGGCCGCATGCCAGATATTCTTATAGTGTGCAAACAATGGCCGCGGGCCAGATATTCTCAAAGTGTGCAAACAATGGCCTGCGGGCCAGATATTCTCAAAGTGTGCAAACAATGGCCCGCGGGCCAGATATTCTCAAAGTGTGCAAACAATGGCCGCGGGCCAGATATTCTCCAAGTGAGCAAACAATGGCCCGAAGGGCAGATTAGGCCAGTTAGCGTACAACAAAATTTCACGGTTTGGTTTCAATTTAAACTGCAACAGTATCAGCTCTTTCAAACTGTCGCCACACTTTGTGTCGTTAACATAAGGAGAATCAATTTACATGGGGAACAATGAACTCGATGGGCTAAAAAAACGTGTTAAAATGTATCACTGGAAACATATTGCAGGCGTGAATGTTTTGATAACTAAATGATTTAGCCAAACGACATATAATTGCAGAGGAAATGAGTGTGCAGCATATTGCAGACGAAATGAGTGAGCAGTGTATTGCAGAGGAAGTGTGTGAGCAGTGTATTGCAGAGGAAATGAGTGAGCAGTGTATTGCAGAGGAAGTGTGTGAGCAGTGTATTGCAGAGGAAATGAGTGAGCAGTGTATTGCAGAGGAAGTGTGTGAGCAGTGTATTGCAGAGGAAATGTGTGAGCAGTGTATTGCAGAGGAAATTAGTTTCTAAAAAATATATATAAATAGATAGATAGATAGATATATAGATAGATAGATACATATATATATAGATAGATAGATAGATAGATAGACAGATAGATAGATAGATAGATAGATAGATAGATAGATAGATAAAAGAAAGATAAATTGGTGGCCAATTACACCTCGAACATTTGCCCCGCTGTAAATACTTTTCTTACTCTAGATGTATTTGTTTTCACAGGTCCTCAAATTTTGTCCCTTTATCTGCTCAATGGACCCCCCCCCCCCCCATCCCATCTTTATCTTCTATTTATCCATCAGCTGACTAAATCCATCACGTGACTCATGAAAATGAAATAAAACATTTCGTCGCTTATTTTTTTTTTATTTTCTTGCATTTTTTTCTGTCCTGTTTATGTTTTGTTTAGTCTGGGCATTCATTTGCCTTATGTGTTTCAGCTCTAGTCTGCGCATACATTCCTCTTATGCTAATAACTTTTAATTCTTTTCTAATTATCGTTATCTGAATGGACTTATCTTTTGTACAGTTTGACGCCTCTCGTTTCTATTTTTAGTTTTTTATTTGCTTAGTCTTTCTGGATGTTGTTAGGCTGGTGGTGTCGTTACTCTGTCTGGATGTTGTTAGGCTGGTGGTGTCCTTACTCTGAATGTTGTTAGATTTGTGGTGTCGTTACTCTGTCTGAATGTTGTTAGGCTGGTGGTGTCCTTACTCTGGATCTTGTTAGGTTTGTGGTGTCGTTACTCTGTCTGGATGTTGTTAGGCTGGTGGTGTCCTTACTCTGTCTGGATGTTGTTAGGCTGGTGGTGTCCTTACTTTGTCTGGATCTTGTTAGGCTAGTGGTGTCCTTACTCTGCCTGGATGTTGTTAGGCTGGTGATTTCCTTACTCTGGATGTTGTTAGATTTGTGGTGTCGTTACTCTGTCTGGATGTTGTTAGGCTGGTGGTGTCTTTCTCTGGATGTTGTTAGGCTGGTGGTGTCTTTACTCTGTCTGGATGTTGTTAGGCTGGTGGTGTCCTTACTCTGGATGTTGTTAGGTTTGTGGTGTCGTTACTCTGTCTGGATGTTGTTAGGCTGGTGGTGTCCTTACTCTGTCTGGATGTTGTTAGACTGGTGGTGTCCTTACTTTGACTGGATGTTGTTAGACTGGTGGTGTCCTTACTTTGACTGGATGTTGTTAGGCTGGTGGTGTCCTTACTTTGTCTGGATGTTGTTAGGTTGGTGGTGTCCTTACTTTTTCTGGATGTTGTTAGGCTGTTGGTGTCCTTACTCTGTCTGGATGTTGTTAGGCTGGTGGTGTCCTTACTCTGTCTGGATGTTGTTAAGTTTGTGGTGTCGTTTTTTTTTTTTTTTTGTCTTTTTATGCTGAGAAATTTGAAATGAATTTATCCCAACATTCTTGAATCCTTATTAATTTGAAATATTGAACAATTGTGTATTCACGATGATTATTTATAAATTGTTTTGAAACTTCAGTCCATAATTAAAACTCTTATGAAGTCCGAAGTTAATTACTATTTTTGGTTAAATTTACGTAGAAAAGAAATGCACGATTATGGTGTAACTCGTACAGCCCCGTAGCGTGAAAATTCTACAGCAGGGGCCAGGCATTCTACAGCAGGGGCCAGGCAATAGTAGGGGAGGCAGATAATATATTTTACTAAGTAGAGCAAATTGGCAGAGGGGCCAGACAAAACGCACGCTACGGGCCTGAACTCGTATAACACCGATCTGTTCAAATGCAGACCTGTAAAGATGTTCTGGCTATATTTTCTTTTTTAAAATTAGCTTTACCAAAAAATAAAAAAAAATAATCAATTTCAGTTATATTCTTTTATGAATATTAAGTTCAAACATTATCTCTATATTGATAATAAATATGAACTTTAGTACAACTGCTTAAAGTATGCACAAGTAAAATATATTAAAAAAAAAGTGCACCCTAAAATGACCATATTTTCTTGCCATTAAAAAATCTTCATCTAGAGAAGTGCTTCTCAAAGTGGGCCGCGACATATTGATTGACGTTCCAAGGGGGGCCGTGACTTCAAAAAGTTTGAGAAGCACTGATGTAGAGTGTAGTGCTGGAAGTGTGCTGTCAAAAGATATTTTTATATTAGTATGTTTTTATGAAGTCACTAGCCAATTAATTGTTTTTTGAATATTCATGTTGTATCAAGCACTGTGTTCGTTCGTTGCTGCTAGTTGTTTGTGACCGTGAGGGGTGTGGGGGGGGGGAGGATTGAGGGGAAGTGACAAGGAGTAAGCTATTATTTTCGTAACATGAAATGTCAAAAGTCAAACAGATTGAAAGAAGATTTATATTTACCGTATTTCCCCATGTATAAGCCATCCCCTTTTTTTCCAAAATTTTCAAACCCAAAAATTAGGGGGGTGGAGTGTATGGATGATTATTATGAATCTTGAATTTTGTTTCTTTGTAAATTTTCTTTCTTTATAACTTGTTTCTCTAGTAAAATATTTTTTTTTCAAAACTTCACAGTCCTAAATTTGGGGGGGGGGGGGGTTGCTTATACATGGGGAAATACGGTGTATATCGTTTTCTTTATACACCAGAATGATTTACTAAAACAAAGGCCCTTATTTCTAATTTAGATCAATACGTTTAGATCACTACATGATTAGATGCATCGATCATTCTCTTCCTTTCCATTTTCTATCAATATTTTTTTTTATTGGGAGGTATTTCTGTTGCTTAAAGACAGGTTGTCATTATGAACGAAAAGTGCTTTTATTCGAATAGTCAAAAGTACTTCTTTACAGATTCTTTTCTTAGAAAAAAAATAATGTCCACTATGCATTATAATTAGGGTCGCTCTTTACTGATGGGGTGCGAAACACCCGAGTGGAAGTTTCTGTAGGGCTACAACATCTTACACATATCAGTTCTAAGGTCACGTAATTCTGTAAGCTTTAAAAAATTTCTGATGTCATCTATTAATATATATTTAAAAATGAAAAAAAAAATTCAACCAGATCTTAAGCTAGATTTTTCTCTGTATTTGCCTATTATTTTTCTGTACATTGGTGTCTCTTAGTTTTGGGTCAAATACTCGTGTATTACCACGTTTGAAAAATCAGGGGAAGCTATTTTGAAATATTACTCGAAAAGTAAGTCTACTTGCTATCTCCCGTTTTGATTTTTTTTTTTTTTTGGATTTCCATTTTTGTGCTAGATTTTCAACTTGATTCTTATTTAAATATCTATTGTTCTTCAAAAGCTGCTGGATTCTTACTTATAAATTATTATTTTTATTGATAAATATGTATTTCACTTCCCATGTCTTTAGAGCCATATGATTATATAAGCCAACCAACACTGCATAAAAGTCATGCGATTTATAAAATCCAATTAAAATGTCATCATAGCCATAATATCAATAAAAGCGATTTGGGCTCTGAGTTAAATCGAAAGTAAAGGATTAATACAACAGTATTCCCAGTTTAAAATACAATCGTTTAAAAAATCGGATCTGCCCGATACCAAAATAATAACCAAGCCTACCGATCAAGCCTAAGGGGATATAACTCTATGCAAAGCTAATATACAACAGCTAATATACAATATAATATAAATAATATGTCAACACTTATACATTTTTCAATAAAATTATATATCTCTACGTGCATTGTTTGAATAAAATTGTGTTTTTCTGAATGTTTGGAGCCACGTTATAAATTATCAGGTGGACGTTCAAATGTCAGCCTGATAACGTTACATTATCAGGTGGACGTTCAAATGTCAGCCTGACAACATTACATTATCAGGTGGACGTTCAAATGTCAGCCTGACAACATTACATTATCAGGTGAAAGTTCAAATGTCAGCCTGACAACGTTACGGAAGTGAGGGCGGCTCAGTGGACTGCTGTTATAGATGACCAATGGTGGCACGGCGGACAGGGCCTGCCTTAGGCCGATTTGACCAAGGGGTCCCAATTGGACCCCGCATTTTGAAGGGGCCCCGCAACTTACATTTAAAATTATGGCAATAGTTCTTATTGTAAAAAAAAATAATTAGAAGAGGGGCCTCGCAAGCATCCGTTAAGTTGGCCCCCCAAAATTTGTAAGGCGGCCCTGACTGCGGAGATGAAAGAATGGCAGTGCTAGAACCGTCTTATTAGTTATTGTATTGACTCAAGGTAAACAAGTCTCATACTCACATGGACTTTTAAAATACAGTAGTTTATAAAACTGCTACTGTCATGAACATTATTACACTTGACAGCATTTTTTAAAAGGGTTTAGCTTTCATTCAGGGGACATCATTGACTTAGAAAAACATCGCTTCAAAGTCTAACACAGTTATGCCAAATTATGCCCTTACTTAAAATGATTTACTGCTGAGTCCAATTTTCATAATTTTTCAACTTGTCAGTGATATTTCTCTTATTAGAGTTCGCTTTATCTATATCAATAATAACACATAAATATACTAATACTGTTTTGTTTCAATTGATGTCAAAAGAATCAAAACCAATCATTTCGCCTGTTTATGTAAATCACAACATTGTATACTTATAGTGTTTGATTATACTGCAAGTTTAGTTTAGGCGGCCCACGACTTTCGTACATTCTACTTCCACACAATTCGCTATTTGGAACATTTAAAAAAAAAAATTTTTGAAATATGTTTTTAGAATCGTCCGTAAAAGCTAGTGAAGCATTTTCAGTAATTTTCGACTTTTTCCGTATCGCCGGTCTACGGAATTTCCGGTCTACACCCGGTCTGTCTTCGCCCTTGTTGTTCCCGAAGCAATCGTTTCTGAAATGTCATGATCGCCATTTTGAAAGTGATTTAGTTGGTTATGTACTGTTTATGTTATTAATATTTCCCTCTGCTTTCGAACATTCAACATTCGCACACACTTTCCGGAACCAATTAAGTGCGAAAGTCAAGGGCCGACCGTAAAATGCATTAGCAATTAAAGGCGATTCATCTGTTTCTGTGTACTCAGCATCCATCTTTCAAAAGGAACTTCAAGGAATCTTAAGCTCTTACCGAAGACAACCCACGCGACCATCCACCCACCTTCCATACTACAAGACTCCCTTATAAAAATAGGATGGCGTTGAAAAAAACGTAACCTATTTATGTCTCGAAACAAACTTTCTACAACACGAAAAAAAAAATAAACTGAACACATACTATCTTTAGCGGTTTGAGAGAAACACGCGCTTTTATAGGAAAGAAAATACACTTCGGGTAGGTAATTTAAACTTAAAAGATTGCAAGTCACAAACAAAAAATGAAAGAAACGTCTCTGTAAATTTTTTTTGTGATGTTTTATTTCTTTTTGGAGTCTGAAAGTAAAACAAAAATGCACATATGTAAAAATTATCACAACTTAAGTTTTAATTTTTTTCAACATCTTTTCGCGTATGTACAAGTCTCGTCAATGTATAAAAATAAGGTAGGTCTATCGTGGTTATTTATTTATTTACTGCCCAAAGGGTTGAGCTTTTTGAAGCATAGAATACATTCAATAATTTTTAAAGAAAAAAAGAACATCTTAATGTAAA
The DNA here is from genome assembly GCA_021962125.1 of Bulinus truncatus. Classification (NCBI taxonomy): domain Eukaryota; kingdom Metazoa; phylum Mollusca; class Gastropoda; family Planorbidae; genus Bulinus; species Bulinus truncatus. The sequence continues at coordinate 698,145 of JAGDYQ010000121.1, forward strand.
GTACTTAGTTATCAAAACCGAACTTGATAAACAGCGAAATAAGAATTACTTTGACAAAAATAAACTTAACAAAAAGTGAAATAAAGCTTACTAAGACAAAACTGAACTTTAAACAGTGAAATAAATCTTTCTTTGACAAAGTTTAAGTTTATAAGAGGGAAATAAAGCTTTCTTGGACAAAACTAAAGATGATAAAAAATGAAATAAAACTTACTTTGACAAAACTAAAGTTGATAAAAAGTGAAATAAAGCTTACTTTGACAAAAACTAAAGTTGATAAAAAGTAAAATACTTACGTGCACACGCCCGATTGGCAATGTTTTGCTTAACGTTGTTCAGAGCATCAAAGCTGTTCACCAGGAATACATCACTTTTGCTCGAAGCCACAGCTTCCAGCTCTGCACGTTTTGCGTTACCGATGCCCAGAGTTATGATGCTAGTGTCCTGTAGAGTTTTTAGCTTACCTGCTGCTGCAATAGCTGTAAATGATGAAAAAATAATAACTACATGCCTCTCTGTAGTAAACAAATTACGGTAAAGCTCCTACTATATATATATATATATATATATATATATATATATATATATATAATAGCGATTTGGGCTCTGCGTTAAATCAAAAGTAAAGAATTAATACAACAATATTCCAGTTTAAAATACAATCATGAAAAATTCGGATCTGCCCGACACCAAAAAATAACCTAGCCTACCGATAAAGCCGAAGGGGATATAACTCTATGCAAACTTTTGCAGGGTTTAGCTATTAATTATATGATAAATATGGTTTATTAGTCCTAAAGTGAAAATGAGAGGAAGATGAAAGAAAGTAAAAATAAATTAAGTGACTTAACATAAATAGATTCAGTTTCTATTTTGGACCATGTTCTTACATGTGCGGTATAATTTAGAGCTGTTATTAATGAACATTAAACATTTTTTTTTCCAATATAGATATTAAAAAATATGTATCAGTCAGTAATCGACATAAATGTTGTAGTTTTTTTTTTTCAAATGAACGATCTTATATTCATTTATTGATTCATGTTTTATGTAAATAATCTTGTGAACTGAGAATTGTACGGGCTGATCAACAGTGTTTCCCAAAGTGTGCTACTCGTACCCCTGGGGGCGCGCAATACAAAATAATAAAGGGGGGTACATAGATGCGCAAAGTTTGGGATGATCAAGTATTCCCTCTAAAAAAAAAGCGCGTTAGCACGCACACATACAAATCACAACAGACAGCAAACGTTTTCTTTCGCAGCGCCGTTTTTCCCTGTGTTGCGCCAAAAAAATGAAAAAAAAAAATCTTTCCGAAGTAGCACAGCTAATATAATTTTCCAGACACACAGCCTTCAAAATTTTAAAAGGTTTCATTGTTTATGATTTAATTTGGAGAATGAATCAGTTAGATTATTGAATGAATCTTTAGTTTTAAGAATGAGTCTAGTAGTTTTATGAATGAATCTGGTAGTTTTTTTGAATGAATCTGGTAGTTTTATGAATGAATGTGCGTGTAGAAGAGTCACGTTAACTAGGCAACTAAAATGTTTTTTTTCCTAGCGTAGATATTGCATGGTTAAATAGTAATAAATAGTCTTTTTTATGTAAACATTGACGTATAAAAATGTGAAAAATACGTCGGATTTATTTATTTTTTTTCATTTTGTACCTTTTTGTGATGGATACTTCATTTAAAAAAACAAACAAAAAAGTTAATAAATATATGTTAATTTAATTAATTTTAAGCAAACCGTGTGCATTTCAGGCGTAGATAAAAATGGCTTAACTACATTGAGAAACGGAAAAATAAAAGTCAAGCGACCGTATAGACCAACTGCTAGACAAACTAATGAGTGACCATGAAGACTTACATTATCAAAGTTTTTCAAGAATCGAATCGTTATTATAAAAGCGTTAGCTCTCATATTAAGAAAAATGTCGGTCATTTTAATTTTTCTAATTTGTACTTGTGTACGGTTTCATTTTTTTAAAAATATATTTTGTAGCAATGCCATCGCAAGTAAAGATGATTGCAATAAAACAACCGCCATCTTACTTTTGTCTGGATAATCGGAGGCTCCGTCTGTTATCAGGATGACGATGTTCTGCGCACCGTCTCTGCCTCCAGCACTTCTACCGAACATGTTGGCGTTGCGCACCAGATCCAGAGCTTTGTCCGTGCTAGTAGTTGAGTTCAAGTAAGGTGTTTTTAGTAAGATCTGCAATTAATACACACAAAAAAAAAAAACAGTTTTCTATCGTTTTTAAGTCTGATTGGTAGCATAGTATACTTAGCAGTACACTGTGTTTGTGTGATGGGTGAGGTGGGGGGAAGGGCAGAGAGATAAGTGACAAGCGCCTTCACCAAAGCCTAGGCTTGGATAGTGAGATGGGCGCCACCAACTCGTCAGGCCCACAGAAATGACGTATGAAAACACATAAGAGATATATCTTCTGTTGACTTGTCCATTCCTTTTCCCCCAAAAGACCACATAGGTTAAAGGTTGAAAAAAAGGAAAGCTTTGAAGGGAGGGGGGGGGAGAGAGAAAGAAAGTAGAATGACTTGAGTGATTAGTTGAAAAACCAAATATTAATACTCTTGGGCCCTTAAATAGCACAATAGATAATTTCACAATACAGTTCACTAAATAATTATTTTTCTTATATTTTTAACTAATAATTAAATCACAGCTAAAATTAATTATAGTCTTTGGTAGCCACGTGAAAGTCCATATAATTATAGTCTATGGTAGCCACGTGAAAGTCAATATAATTATAGTTTATGGTAGCCACGTGAAAGTCCATATAATTTTAGTCTATGGTATCCATGTGAAAGTCCATATGATTATAGTTTATGGTAGCCATGTGAAAGTCCATATAATTATAGTTTATGGTAGCCATGTGAAAGTCAATATACTTCCAGACATAATACGTAGACAGTACTCACCCTTCTAAGTGACTCAATGTTTAGATTGTCCTTCAGATCAAACCATTTCTGAGCATTGTCGCTGAACACAACGCTGCCGAAGAGAACGCCGTTTTTGCCGATCTGGAACTGGTTGGCCAGGTCCACTGTGAAGTTGAGCACCTTCCAGTAGTTCTTGGGTCCAATGCTGCCGGATGAGTCAATAACAAGCACGATGTCTGCCTGGGCTTGGCATGCTGCATGTAGGATACATTCACATATAAATGATACATTCACAATTGCATGATACATTCACAGATACATGATGCATTCACAATTGCATGATACATTCACAGATACATGATGCATTCACAATTGCATGATACATTCACAGATACATGATACATTCACAATTGCATGATACATTCACAGATACATGATGCATTCACAATTGCATGATACATTCACAGATACATGATGCATTCACAATTGCATGATACATTCACAGATACATGATACATTCACAATTGCATGATACATTCACAGATACATGATGCATTCACAATTGCATGATACATTCACAGATACATGATACATTCACTATTGCATGATACATTCACAATTGCTTGATACATTCACAATTGCATGATACATTCACATATATATGATACATTCGGAGATACATGATACATTCACATATAGATGATACATTCACAATTGCATGATACATTCACAGATACATGATGCATTCACAGATACATGATACATTCACAGATACATGATACATTCACAGATACATTATATATTCACGGATACATGACACATTCACGGATACATGATACATTCACATATACATAATACATTCACATAAACTTGATTCATTCACAGATGCATGATATATTCACAGATGCATGATACATTCACGGAAACATGAATTATTCACGGATGCATGATAGATTCACAGATACATGATACATTCACAGATGCATGAGTATAAGTGAAGATTATTAAGACAACATTCGTTTGCAACTTTAGCTTGTATATTTCTCCAGATAATTAAAACGTTGATTTAGAGGATAGATCGAGATAAAATATAAAAAAGAAAAATATGACAGTTGAATAAATTACATTTTTTTTAATGCTATTAGCTAAAAAAAAATATAACTAGGCAACTCACCGGGTTTGACCTCTGTTGTTGAACGGTGATTAGAAAAAAAAGAAAGATATAATTAATGTTATATTCGAAGACATATATAATAACAATTGTACATAGTGATAACAGCTGGGAATAGAAATGTGACGTAAAGAATCAATGCCCGTCCCCCCCTACCCTCCCCCTCCACCAAAAAGGGCTATTTTCATTTTTCTATTGCTCTACGTTTTTATGACGTGTTTTTTTTTCTCGAAACAAATTTTGAAGGGTGTAAAACAAAAAGTGTAAAAGAATAGGGCTATAGAGGTAAATGAAGTGTGTGTGTGTGTGTGTGTGTGTGCCGCCCCTGTAAGTATGAGATGAAATCTATTAGATCTCTATAAACCACTAATGGGACGTTTTTTATGGCGCCCTTCTTTCATCCCCCCACCTTAGCCGATAGTGCTATGGCCATGGAAGCACAACTGATGACATAAGCCGTGACCTGAAATATCCGTTGGCTCTCACCGGAGGATCGAACCTGGTACCCTCAGGTCGACAGTCGAGCGCTTCAACGCACGACCAACCTTCCCCTGCAGATGAAGAGTTGTTTTCATCAGTTTTTTTTTTTTGTAGTTACGACATGTTAAGGGAGGGTGTAGCTAGCCAAACGCCCAGACGCATTTCATTTCGACAACTTAAATCACGCACTAATTTAAAGTTGGACGGACTCAAGGGGTGGCTGGGGGGGGGGAAACTTACATTATTTCCCCTGGCTAATCACCGCGGCCCGGGGCCCTTAGGTTGATAGTCATTAAATCTTGCGCGGACAAGTACACAAATAATATCTGAGTTAAGGGCTAAATACCATGTTTGAAAAAAAAATCAGGGGAAGCTACTTTGAAACATTACCAGAAAAGTAAGTCTACTTGCTATCTCCCCTTTTGATTTTTTGGGATTTTATATTTGTGCTAGATTTTCTACTTGTTTCTTATTTAAATATCTATTGTTCTTCAAAAGCGACTGGGTTCTTACTTATAAATTATTATTTGTATTGATAAATATGTGTTTTACTTCCAATGTCTTTAGAGCCATATGATTATATCAGCCAATCAACACGGCATTAAAGTCATGCGATTTATAAAAGCCAATTAAAATGTCATCATTGCCATAATATCAATAAAAGCGATTTGGGCTCTGCGTGAAATCGAAAGTAAAGAATTAATACATCAGTATTCCAGTATAAAATACAATCATGAAAAAATCGGATCTGCCCGAAACCAAAAATAACCTAGCTTACCGTTCACGTCCTAGGGGATGTATCTCTATGCAAAGGTTTTGCAGGTTTACAGCTAGTTTACTTATAATTTAGATTTTATGGCTTTGTAATCATTATTATCACATTTTCTTTTGAAATAGACCTACAACTATCCCCTATTTCACCTTATATATTAAAAATTCAAAATATATATTCAATTTTTTTTTATTGCTGTTTTCATAGTTAATTATGAGAAAAAAGTCCTTACCGACAATAGCTGAAATAGGACAAAAAGAAAAAAAAATTTACAAAATATGATTTACGATTTTATACAAATGTTAATTACTGTGATAGTATTGTGGATTTTATTAACAAACTTGAAATTAAATAATTATGCAAAAAAAAATATTAAATTCTTAATATTAATGTAATGGAATTTGTAAACGTTTTAAAAAAGAATTGTCTTTTTTTAAAAAAAAATTCTTTACTTACGTGGTTCAACTGTAAATAGAAATTTAAAAAAACAACATTCATTGATTAGTCATTTCGTGGAATTGACGATATTGATAAGAACTAAATTAGTAGCATTATTTTAATGTCGAAGAACTACTGTAAACTGTAGGTGAAAAGAACAAGTCGAAATTCTTACCTATGACAGGTTTCTCCACACCCCCAGAGGCTGTAAAGATTAAAAATAAAACAGGTAACATCTAGCAAACATAGGCACTAATATATATATATATATGTGTAAATTTGAGGCCCCATTTTGAAAAATATAAATAAAATAATGCTTGTTATATTTTATTCTTATTTGTGTTTAAAACTTTATATGTTGTGGTCCCTTATTTAGCAACATATCTATATATATATATATATATACAGTGATTTTTTTTGTAAAAAAAAATAGGTGCCGGTACTCAGTGATGGATTGCCTAACTTTTAACAACAAGTTCGCACCTCGATGAAAGCTAAATCACAACTGCAAAGATACTAAATATCAAAAACAATTTTACTTTACAATTAGCCAACTTAAATCCTTTTAAAATTCTAGAAAAGTAATAATTTCCCCCCTCCCCACACATTGAAAAAGATGCTGGTACGCTGTATATATATATATATATATATATATATATATATATATATATATATATATATATGTTTTAACTAGTAAATCAAATCAAATGAATCACTCACATGCACATGTTTTAACTAGGGCTGCTGATTAAACTGCGTTAATTTGCGATTAACGCGTCAAAATAAAATTGCGATTAAAAATTTTAACGCAACACCTAAATGCGTTAATTTGAACAAAATTCTTAGAGTTCACCACATCGAAAAATAACATACTTTTACTCATTAATTTGAAGTTAAAGTCTGTTCACTTATGAAGTAGATCTACCACCCCTACCCTGTCGCATTTCGCACACACCCTCACCCCCAGGTATGTCGACTAAAGCCCCATAATATAAAATGAAGATGTTTTTGTTATATAGCCTTTCGACAATAAACCTTATGCTCCCTTCCCGGTTGATGTAAAAAGAGAAAAGTTTCACTCACTAGTTTACATTATATACTGTAGTGTATTGTTGAAGATAAAAAACAACAAGTGTATAAAGAAATCGTTTATAATAAGATCAAAATAACGAGATGCTAGAAATTGTGTATCATTTTTTTTGCGCGTAATTTTGTATTGCATTTTGATAATACAGCATCTAACCGGTCACGTCTTCTACAGCTGCACTAATAGTTTCATATACATAACACTGAAATCAGACAGTGTCTAGACTTAACTGATACATACATCTGTACACGAGACAGTGGTTGTATTTATCAGAATTATTGTGACACTGAGTTAAATTTAACATTTTATATAGGGCTGTTGATTAATGCAATTAAAGTACAATTGATGCGTTAAAAATATGCGATTACATATTTAACACAAACACCTATATGCATTAAATTTTACCCAAATCCTGTTATTGCAGAAAAGAAAATCAGTAAATAACCAAATTCTATAACCAGATTAGACAAGATTTAAAAAAAAAAGGAAAAAAAAAACAACCCGAAAAACTAAAACTGTCACGTCTACATAACATTACATCAGCGATATGACCTTGAAACAATAGGATTGCCATTTATTAATTTTAATGTATGACCTTGAAAGATACAATTAGTTAACATCTGGCGTAGCTTGAAAGCTTGATTGACAGATGCCATGATTTGGAAACGGTGGATCTTGTGTAAATTTGTTATGGGACAGAGGGTGTACGGCGGTTGGGTAAGCCTTAAGTGACGTCATCTTTGTGGGGGGGGGGAGGCTGCTAAGTGTCAAAAATGTAACTGGGTTGGGAAAGGGGGGGGGATAAAAAAAACGCGTTAATAATAAGTGAGCATCTACTCTCTGGCTATACTATTATGTAATGAAATAAAAAGCCACATATGAGATATTAATGACGTGTGTATTTTTTTGGGAAGGTAAGTGGAGGGGGTATGTACGGTACTGGAGGGTAAGGTAAACAAGACTAAGTATGGCGGCGAAGTGTTGCAAAATATGACAGGGAAGGGGGAACATGGGTTGACATACGTCATTAGTTTGGAAATAACAGTACGAGAAAGACACATATTTTGCACTGTTGTTGATTAAAAAGAAAACAATTCGCATCATTGACGTGATTGATACATGTCAATAAACTGGTCTCAATAACTGATTCAATAGACATATATGCTAATGCTTAATAAATATGTTATAATTCATTAAACCTCTTTCGTAAATCAAAATGACTTGTTTATTATGCCAATGTTATACTTTGATATTATGACATATTAGTTTGAATACAAACAATTGTATTATATTGTGTCGATTAAAATGTGCGTTAATTTGCGATTAAAATTTTTAATCATGCGTTAATTTCGATCAATTTTTTAATCGAACAGCAGCTCTAGTTTTAACTAGTAAATTGAATCAAATGAATCACTCACATGCACATGTTTTAACTAGTAAATCGAATCAAATGAATCACTCACATGCACATGTTTTAACTAGTAAATCGAATCAAATGAATCACTCACATGCACATGTTTCAACTAGTAAATCGAATCAAATGAATCACTCACATGCACATGTTTTAACTAGTAAATCGAATCAAATGAATCACTCACATGCGCATGTTTTCTGTGCGAGCTGGTAGAGGAAGTTGTCCAGGCGGTCAAAGTTGTCCACGTTGAAGACAAACTCAGCGTTGCTGGCCAGCTTCACGAGCTCACCATTGTTGTTTCCCCAGCCGATTCCAACAGAGAAGAGTGTCGCCCCTTTGGTTTTCAACGCATTGGCAGCAGCGGCGGCTAGATATTTTTTTTTTTGTGATGAAAAGAATCATATTGGTTTGAAGTGCTGTTGTGAAAAAGGTTTTTACTTAGTTCATGGGGTGAATCTTAGTTCAGGGGGTGAATCTTAGTTCAGGGGGTGAACCTTAGTTCAGGGGGTGAATCTTAGTTCAGGGGGTGAACTGGAAAAAAAATCTCCCCCCCCCCAAAAAAAAACAACAACCTTCTGCACTTGGGGGGGGGGGTTCATTGAATACACCATTCGCTCATCATTTAGATCGATGAATTAATCGAAGTATTTATTAATTCGTGATAAATTTGAAATGGTTCGAGCTTTTCTCCAAATATTGAGTTTGTATATTCAAAAGTTGATAGTTTAAAAAAAAAAACAGTTACATCCGATGCAGATTTGAGTCAAAGTTTAATTTAAGGTGATTAACTACATTTATGGCTTAAATAAACATGTTATTTGCTGTTTAATAAACATGTTATTTGCTGTTTAATAAACATGTTATTTGCTGTTTAATAAACATGTTATTTGCTGTTTAATAAACATGTTATTTGCTGTTTAATAAACATGTTATTTGCTGTTAAATTAACATGTTATTTGCTGTTAAATTAACATGTTATTTGCTGTTAAATTAACATGTTATTTGCTGTTTAATAAACATGTTATTTGCTGTTTAATAAACATGTTATTTGCTGTTTAATAAACATGTTATTTGCTGTTTAATAAACATGTTATTTGCTGTTAAATTAACATGTTATTTGGTGTTAAATTAACATGTTATTTGCTGTTTAATAAACACGTTATTTGCTGTTTAATAAACATGTTATTTGCTGTTTAATAAACATGTTATTTGCTGTTTAATAAACATGTTATTTGCTGTTTAATAAACATGCTATTTGCTGTTAAATTAACATGTTATTTGCTGTTAAATAAACATGTTATTTTGCAGTATAATAAACATGTTATTTGCTGTTTAAAAAAAAGTCTTTTATTTGTCTAGAATCGCATGTAACAGAATGTAAGAAAGGAATAATATATATGAAAGCGATTCGGGCTCTGCATTAATTTAAACTTGGACGGACTTAAGGGGTGGCTGGTAGGAAAGACTTACATCATTTCCCCTGGCTATCACCGTGGCCCGGGACCCTCAGGCTAACAGTCATTAAATCTTGCTCGGACAAGTACACAAATAATATATATAAAAGTGATTTGGGCTCTGCGTTAAATCTAAAGTAAATAGTTAAAACAACAGTATTTCAGTTTAAAATACAATCATGAAAAACTCGGATCTGCCCGAAACCAAAACAATTAACTCTATGCAAAGTTTTTGCAGGGTACAGCTAGTAAGTAAATATATAGAATCCATTAGGTATCTACTCACTTGCAGTAGGATTGTTTGACTGCCCATCAGTAAGGGTGATAACTATGTCCCTGGCATCACTGCGGCCGCCGTTGATTGGATCAAACATTCTGTTATTTATGATCGAGTTAAGGGCCTTGTCAGTATAGGTCAGTCCTCCTGAATTTGGTGTTTTCAAAATAGCCTGAAATTGAATATTTTAATTTTTTTTATTCGTTAATTTTTCTAAGACGTTTCACGAACGATTGTAAAGTTAGATGCATAAGTAAATAAGAACGGAAAACAAAAAAAAAAATAAAAAACGGAACAAAATGAAAGGAAAAAAGAACGAAAAAAAAATAGAACGGAAAATATTAGAACGGAAAAAAAATTAGACCGGAAAAATAAAAATTACGGTTTACCTGGATAACTTCCAAAGGTGTTTTAAAGGTTTTGAGGTCAAACACCTTCTGGTATTCGGTGCTGAAGACCACGAGGCCAAATCTGGTGTTGTCAGGCCCGATAAGGTAGGATCCAGCAAGGTTGGCAGCGAAGGACAAAAGTTTCTTGAAGTTCAGGCTGCCCACACTGCCAGAGGCGTCGACCACAAAGATGATGTCAGCCTTACCACGGCATTGAAATGGTAGTGGGGCTACAGATAGAAGTTAAACATGTTAAACAATACGTTTTCAAGGGTATTGTAGTGGACCTATGAGTTAGGGGTTAATCGTGCTACTCTAATGTAATTCAGTAATCTGCGCTGGAGATTGTTCATAGGAACTCTTAAGATACATGTTAAACAATACATTGGAATGGTAATGGGGATACAGATAGAATTTATACATGTTAAACAATACATTGGAATGGTAGTGGGGGGGGGGCTATATTTAGAGGTTAATCCTGCTACTCGTATGTTATTCAGTAATACGTACCAACGGATCCATGCCCAGGCACTGTGAAATACATAAAACATACAACGGCTTTACTTAGCTTACTAGTTATATTTACAATAAATTACTAACAACTTTTTCCGACTGAAGTTCAATGTAAAATGGTAATGTAAATGTAAAAGGTAATTTTGATGTAAAAAAGGTAATGTCGATGTAATAAGGCCATGTCAATGTAAAACGTATTCTAAAAAATAATTATGAAAGATACTTCGTTAAGTTAACATTTTTACTTGTAAGCATAGTTCAACTTACAGTCCCTGCAGTTGACGAGCCTTCCGAAGGCGGAACAGATCACGTTGACTCCCGTATCCACAATTGAACCGGCAGCTTGCTCACCGATAGTCACCGCTGTTTTCAAAGTGTTGCCGAACATGTCCACCCCGGCGTCGAATATTCCCACGCCGGTGCCAAGAATCTGGCCGGCAAAATCTCCCAGACCCCATAAGGCGCTGTTCACGAGTTCCCCGGTCCCGCTGATGATCTGGCCGGCGAGATCAGCCCCTCCGACGATTGCACCACCGATGATTTCTCCCGTACCGGTCAGGATCTGGCCAGCGGTATTGGCAGCGCCTTCCACCACATTGCCTACAACTTGCCCTGCGCCGCCGAGTAAATGGCCAGTGGCATCAACTGCGCCTCCCAATAGGTTACCTGCACCTTGTACCGCTTGATTAAACAAGTCTGTAACAGATGATGGGTAGGTAATTCATTATACGATACAAAATTCGTGTTATAAAGATACGCTTGGTTCAATTTTCTATATACACAAGTTGTGTAGCATGCAAGTTTGTATGATTAAAAGTATGATAGAAATGCGGGGGACCAACTTTATTGAACAGTTGTTCTCGGAGTACAACATCTAATACATAATCGTCTAGCCTGGCGAGCGATCGAGCGAGCGAGCGTGTGTATAACTTCCGTGGCTAAAAATAGACTGGGGAATTCCAAAATTTTAGTCTCACTCAAGGGGAGTTAACTCTTGCTTGGCTAAAAATAGTCTTGGAAATTCCAAGTAGTGCGCAAATTATGTAAAGTTGTAAAGATGGACTAAGGGATACAAATCAATTATATGGAGTCACTCGCCGGTCCGGGTACCGGGCCTTTGATCTAGTCGATACATAAAGCACACCGATCCACTTGTGATTCTGATTCCCAATACAAATTTACAAAAACATCTCTATTGTAGACTAATGATTTGCATTTCGATTCAAAACTACACAGCAAAATATCGCGGAGGCTAATTCAGAAAAAAACAGTAAAATATCGCGCAAGCTAATTCAGAAGACAAAACAGTAAAATATCGCACAGGCCAATTTAGGAAACAAAACAGCAAAATATCGCGCAGGCTAATTCTAAATTTTAAAAATGGCAAAATAAAATCAAATTCGTTTTGATTATCTTAAGTAATAAAAATACGCCAATCGTGGATTCAAAGTATTATAAATGCACTATTTCAGAACTACAAAATTAAACATACTTAAGCTAATTAGTAAATAAGAAAAAGGCTGTGTTAGGCTTTACCAAACAGACAGACGGACTGGACAATTAGGCAACCAAACACCAGAACTTGTAAAATACGCATCGTGTCTTTAGTTCAAAAGCTGCAGCCAAACCTGGGTTACAATAATCGTTACAATAAAACTTTTAATTAAATACTTAAAACAATGCATCAGTTATATTAAAAAGCCTATTATTTAACCTTAGAAAAAGTATTGCATTAAGAATTTATATTAAAAATAAAAAAGTTCTACCGTAGATTTCTCGGAAGTAAACTTTAGAACATGTAAAGATTATGGATTTTTATTTATTATATTTGTAAGTGCAGGTACAATGTTAACTTCAAACATAGTAAAAGTATTTTTTATAGTTTTGGACTTATCATACAAAAACAAAGCCAACTTAACTTTATTCAAATTGAAATAGAAAAAAAACAAAAGCAAAGAAATAAAAACAACGATCTAATTTTTTTTTTATACAAAGGTACCCAACGTCTTACCTGAAGAAATCAAGCTGTACTGACTCTAACCGATAAATGTATTACTTATATAGGCGCATAGAGCAATTAATTTCTCTACCTAGCAAGTCTAAATTTAATTGTATTTGGCACCTGTTTCTGTTTTTTCCCGTGGGTCAAGAAAAGCCTTCAAATCCAAAAAAACTACTATTTAATTAGTTCTGACATTTGCAATTCGCTGACTGGCTTTTTGTCCCCTATAAAATTTATTCGACTCATACAGTGTAGTAGTTAAGTACCTTTTGATAGAAGACGGAAAAATATATCACTAAAAATTTAACTGATAAAGTACCTAATAAAAATTCCTATTGTTATAATAGTAATTCGAATGATATCATATTTCAAATAGCATTTTCTTTTCATATCTATTTAACAAATGAAATAGACGCACACAGATTCTGACAGAAGGAAGGAAATACAAGAGACATGAATAGTCAGACTATGAGACCGCCGCTGAGGGCTATTTTGCACAGGGTCACAGTACTGTACTAATATCTGTCGAATTCAATTGACAAGTACTATTGACTTGGGCCAGCCAGATATCTTTAAATGTTACTTAGTCTCCTAAACAAAACAAAAAAAAACAGCTAAGAAAGATTCTTTCGCTAATTCTCTCCCTCACTTCCCTTCTTTTCTCTTCTCTTCTGTTTTTCTTTTCTGTTTTTCCCTTCTCATATCTTCTGTTTTGCTCTTCTGTTTTTCTCTTCTGTTTTCCCCTTCGTTATCTTCTGTTTTTCTTTTATCTTCTGTTTTTTCTTATCTTCCAACTAAGAACGGCTTTTTCGCTAATTCTCTCCCTCACTTTTCATCTTTCCTCTTCTCTTTCTCTCTCTCTCTCTCTCTCTCTTTCTCTCTCTCTCTCTCTCTCTCCCTCCCTCTCTCTCTCTCTCTCTCTCTATATATATATATATATATATATATATATATGTAGTATGTGTATGTGTACGCGTGAGTTTGGATAGAACCAGAGAGAGATAGATAGATAGATAGATAGATAGATAGATAGATAGATAGATAGATAGACAGATAGATAGATAGATAGATAGATAGATAGATAGATAGATAGATAGATAGATAGATAGAGAGAGAGAGAGAGAGCGAGAGAGAGATGTTATGATTATGTATTAACGATACTTAGATTAAGAGGTATTTTGATCTTCCCACCGAAATCAAATTACTTTCTCAGATGAGTACAACATTTGATTGATACATCAACATTCCAAATTTAATATTTGGTCGCCAACACCTTATAGTCTTGAAAGTAAATTTCTTTTTACACCCCTAAATGCTCATCAGGCCAGGCCAAATATAGAATTCATCTGTTGCATAATACAAAGCATATTGAGGGATTGTGTGGCTAGCCCAGGCGCTTTTGCTCCACCAACTTAAACACTGGTACTTATTGAAAACTGTGTGAATTATGGAACGTTCAGACTTTCCACATTTCTTGACAAAATTCAAGGGTTCTCAATGAACCTCTTACTTGAGCCCTGGAAATCCCACGACCAACTGTCCACATAATCTCTAAAACTGAAGCGATAAATCGTTTCTCTAAATAAAAATGAATCTTATTTGCATTATATTTTTCATAATAATAATAATATCATTATTAACTTGTCTAAGCATACTAACTCAAAAAATGAAACAAGATTACTGGTGGTGTTAAAAAGTACTAAATGCGGGTCCGTGTACCAAATGTGTTTAGCTCCAAGTTAATCTACATACTAGATGATGAACACCTGTAGCTTACCGGCAAGTGGTCATTAACCTTTCGTTGACTATGGATTGAAAGCCAGATATATTTTCTGGCTCATTAGTATAATGTTGGGTTTGCAGAAAATGGGAAAAATGTTTCTGAAACTTAAAAATCGGACCTTTGGTAAGAAACGTTGTTTTTATTGAATAATACGCGAACAAAAAAATATTCCCACTGTTTTAAGAATTAATTATTTCATTAGTTTTTTTTAAGAAAAAAGATTTTCTTAATTGATTTTATAGTCTAATTTTTTCCACCCTGTCATTACATATGCATCTTGGGTTTTACAATTTGTTAAATGTACACTGGTGTTTAGAAGTGTAATTCTAGGTTGTGCATCACATACACTCAGACCCACTGATAGAAATTTCGGGCCCCCCCTGTGCAGGGCTGTCACGACCCCCCCCGTGCTGATTATAATATTTTCAAAAATTGATTGGTTAGCTCATTTCGGGCCCCTAAAACTCGCTAGGCCCCTGGGATTTGCACCCCCTTCCCCCCCCCACCTCTCGGCTACCAGAAATGGCGGTTTGAGAAATTATGGGATTGTTAGAGGAAGCACCAGATTTCAAGGAGGTACCTAGTGTTGTTTTAGTCCCAGGTCATATTTTAGTTTCAGTTTTTATTTCGTTTTTTCTGTAATAATTTTAGTTTTCGTCTAGTTTTAGTCCTGCTTCTAATTTTAGTTTTAGTTTTAGTTCTCGTTGACGAAAAGTCAACATTTTCGTTAACGAAGGTTTTAGTTTTCGTGAACGAAAGCAACACTATATTTTAGTTTCAGTTTTTATTTCGTTTTTTCTGTAATAATTTCAGTTTTCGTCTAGTTTTAGTCTTGCTGCTAATTTTAGTTTTAGTTTTAGTTTTCGTCAACGAAAACAACACTAGAGGTACCCAATTAATAACATCCCTTTTTTTTTTGCTAAAAGCTCTTCAAACGTCATTGCTTAGTGACCTTTAATGTTCACCTCCCCCCCCCCCCAAACAACAACAACAACAGCAACGCAACAACCTCCCTAGATAATCACGAGTATTTATTTTTATAAATTTTGTTCGAACGATTGCGCTTTAACTCAGGCGTCCTTCTAAATGATTCTCAAACTTTAACTCAGACGTCCTTCTAAATGATTCTCAAACTTTAACTCAGACGTCCTTCTAAATGATTCTCAAACTTTAACTCAGACGTCCTTCTAAATGATTCTCAAACTTTAACTCAGACGTCCTTCTAAATGATTCTCAAACTTTAACTCAGACGTCCTTCTAAATGATTCTCAAACTTTAACTCAGACGTCCTTCTAAATGATTCTCAAACTTTAACTCAGACGTCCTTCTAAATGATTCTCAAACTTTAACTCAGACGTCCTTCTAAATGATTCTCAAACTTTAACTCAGACGTCCTTCTAAATGATTTTCAAACTTTAACTCAGACGTCCTTCTAAATGATTCTCAAACTTTAACTCAGACGTCCTTCTAAAAGATTCTCAAACTTTTATCTTCCAAAGTCCCGCTTTTCGGATTTAAAAAAGTCACTCATTATCCCAGACTAGTTTATGACTGACCTACTTACCACATTCGATTGACGTGAACAAATTATATTGTTATTAAACCGTGCAGGATTTAGACCTGAAAAGGCCCTAAGCTATTTGAGATATTGGGGCCCTTTTTGAAGGTCCAGATATTATATGTGATTGCCAAATACTTAAGCGTATAGGACAATCGCTCACTCGGATAATGAATGGGGGCCCTAAACTGTAACTTGTGTAGCTTATGCGTAAATCCTGCACTGTAATTAAACCGTTTTGTTGGGACTTAATGAAATGAAATGAATACGAAAGAAAATTAATAAAAAAATATACCAACGAAAAAAAATATTTTTTTTTAGTTTTGTTAGTCAATGTAATGCACTCAGCTTGTTAAACTAACACATATTTTACGTATCTATTGCAGGGCTGTGATCTAACTAGCTCATCTAAATTTAGCCTGGCTACTGATCATTGTACAAAAAAGGGTCACCATTGTTTACAAAACACCTACCGGCGGACATGTTTTTTTTTAATTAATAATAAAGATGCACCGGGAGGTGAGGGGCTTGAACTGAAGGCATTAACATTACAACAAGAGTAAAAAAAAAAGTAAAGTTTCCTCAGACCTAACGGGCAATCAGGACAGATGAATTGAAGAGTTCATCTGTTTCAGTAACATCGGCACATGCAGGGATTGTGTGGTTAGCCACAAGGACCCAGCCTCCTTTACTTCCCCAACTTAAGTCAGGTACCTATTTAAAGCTAGGTGGTGAACTTGTAGGACGACTTTGCACCAAATTTCACCTGGAAAAATTCCACGGGCTTCACTGAGGATCGAACCCAGGACTCTCTGGTCGACAGTCGTGTATCTACACCACTCGGCCATCCGTCCCACACAACAAGCGTACTTATTCTTTAATTTTCTTTAACTACTACATTTCTGACTAAAGAGTTAACCTCTTTATTAGCTTGAATCGAACACACACACTTTGTAGTGAGTAACATTTTACGAACTATCGCTGCAGATAATTATTTTTTCACTGAATGTTATGGGCATTTATCTATTACGATATTTTCGTATCATATTAAAATTCGTGTTTAAAAATGAAAAAAAAAAAGTTATTTGTAGTGGTGAACGGATAGTCATGCGGTAAAGCGATCGACTTTCGAGCTGAGGGTCCTGGGTTCGATCCCCGGTGAGGACTAGTGGATATTTCAGGTCATTGTGAAAGACTCCACCCCCCCCCCACCCCGCACGCATTCTCTTTCAATTTCCCCTCCGTGGCCATTGCACTATTGTGGAGCTTTGAAGGGTTCTATATCTTTTTGAGATATTGGGATATAGTCCAGTAGTAGTAGTAGTAGAAAAATAAATGTGCGATTTTTTATATCTTTAATCAAATTAGATATTAGGTTGATATATATATTTTTTTTAATATTGACGAAACTCAGGCTTGGTGCTATCTGTACGGATAGTACCTGTTCGAGCCTAATTCTGACGAAGAGTGCATGTTTGTTAAAGAGTTTGTCATGAATTTTAGTAGGCTGCACTTTTTTTTTTATATGTAGGGCTCAATGGCGTGCATGCAACATTCTAGAACGCAAGTGGGTTGGCATGCACAGCAATGCACTTACCAGCATAACAGACTAGGGCAATGATCAAGGCTTGGTGACAGACAAAGAAGAACAGTGCGCTTGCTTTTCCTTATACATATATTATAAATAGTCAGTCGTTGATTGGTTTTGTAAAAACAAACAAGACCAGACAGGATACATCTTTGAAATCCCAGAAAACTAGCAGTCATATATACTGGACGATAAATATCGAAAACCTTATCTTTGAAAAACGTGAAAGTAAGTTTGGTTGAATTTTACAATCTTTACTAATTTATTTTTTTTATTTACTCATTTCTAGGGAAGTAATCAGTCTAAACAAAAATGACAACATACATATTAATACGAGTTGTGTTCCTTACTATTTGAATTCTTAATGTCTTAAAAAGTAGCACATTTCCACGAGGCTACACGATTCAATACATTTGGTAATTATATAGGCAAATCCATCTTCATAAATATTTTAATTTAATGCTTAACACAAAGGTAGATTTAAAGAATGTCAAAACTTCAAACAGATTTTTTGAAATTCATTTTTTCCCCTCTTCTAATCGTGCCAAATTCTCTTTCTGATTTACATTCGTACTAGTGGTGTCAAATTATGAAAGATCTTTTTTTTTATTAAATTGTTCACAAAACAGTTTGCAAGGAATCAATAATATTGTTAAATAATACTCTAAGGAATTTGTTAAATCACAGGCGTAGGTTCAAAAACACAGCATATAGTAATCAATTTACAATCGACAACTACAATGACCACCATTCTACACTGCCGGCCTTATCATCCCAACTCTGCTCTATTACGTCACAAAACCACTGCATCGATAAGTAAATTATACGGTGCGTTGCTCTACGGGGATTCCCAATATATAGCGCGCACCACCGAAAGGCAAAGAGTGAATTATAACAATATATTATTTATTCATTGTAAAGCTTTATTGAATGTTTTGCTTCAATGACTAAATCCGGGTAAATTTATTTTGCTTTTCTCTTGTATGTTATATTTTATATGTTTTTTTTGCAGTTCCATAGAGCGGTTAAAAATGTTACAGCTGAAAGCCATACGCTTCTTCGCTGCTGTTTTGGATTCTTTTTTGTAATTGTATTTGTAAATTTTTTTTCCTTAGAAATGTTCTAATTAAATTCGTGTTTAGCAAAACTATCCTCCATAATTTTTCGTATTTTAAGTCGCCTATCTATCTGAGAAGCACGCGGTTAATCACGCAGTAAGCTTTAAACAAGTCAGGATTTCCCTCTCATTTGTGTATGAGATCCTTGGTTTTCCCCATCATCGCAAGCGTTCAATCTGTCGCAGTCTGCAACACCTGTAAGTCTATTTAAAAGGCGATTCAAACTTGCTATTAATTCTTCAAGTGTATTTCTAGCATCGATACCGCAGATTTTTTTTTCTTACTAGGGCAAACAGTACTTTCTTAACGATTACTTCTTCCGGTACATAATGGACAACATAATGCTTATTATGGAGCATCACGAATGCCTGTTGACTCATTGAGAGTTGAATAGATTGCAGCACTGTTTTAAAATCACTCACCAAGCCTTCCCTGACATTATTACATATCACTCAGCACTAATGGCACTATAGAAACCTGTTGTGATCAGTTTATGTAGTTTTGTGTTAGAAGGGTCCAAAGCTTTAAGCACCATAGAAGGCTAAGTCTAGTGGGCTCAGAGTAAATGTGATCAAATAGAAATATCAAAATATAGACGTAGACACAATAGACTGCATAGAATTTGTATGTAAACAAATATTATACTCAGTTCCATAACATTCATTGAACAATCAAGTTATGAAATATTATTTTAAAAATATCACAATTGTAAAAGATTCTGGGGGCCACACAAATCCCAACCTAATTGTTGCATTGTTCCAGGAGAAAGACCTAAAAGCCAAAGGGGTGAGAGAGTGGAGGAAGAAGACCATGGATCGGGAGAAGAGTAGTATGGCAGGCCAGGGCCCTAAATGGGCTGTAGAGCCTAAGGAAAAAAGAAGAATATATAATATATAATATATCAAGAGCTTATGAAAAAAAAATGTTTTTTATATATTTATATATTTTTCTTTAATTTTACCCTAACAATTCAAGGGATTTTACCCTAACAACTCAAGGGATTTTACCCTGACAACTCAAGGGATTTTACCCTGACAACTCAAGGGATTTTACCCTAACAACTCAAGGGATTTCAATCTATTTCCATTTATTTTTTAAATCCCTTAATGTATTGATGATGCTCAAACAGGTAATAATTAAATGTATAATTAAAGTGAAAAGAACAGGTCTATCTGTCTATCTATTTAATCTATAAATATATCTATTTACATTCTACAAATATTTCTAAGTAAAAGTTTGTTGTGCCCATCTTTTGTTTATCCATTTAATCTGAGTATCTGTTTTTGTTTGTGTACACAAAAAAAAAAAACGGTTTGCATCTAGAACAGCGACTCTCAAGCTTGTTCACGACTGTACCCCAAAAGGTGCGAAAGCATGTCCGCGGATGCCATTCACAAGGAAGCTCGAAAATGTAAATATTTTCGAAATGATATGTGTTTACCTTCTTAATGCTATGCTTTAGCACACAGTTCGGTGGTGAGTCACGCTGTAAACTGGTGACCTTCTTCAAACTTTTTTTGGTTTTTTTAAACGAAAATTATATGTCGCTGCGTACCCCCCCTCCCCCGGGATAACCTTTCCCGTACCTCTTGGGGTTCGCATACCACCGGTTGAGCACCGCGGATCTAGAGGTAGCACCGCGGATCTAGAGGTAGCACTGCGCACCTAGAGGTAGCACTGCGCACCTAGAGGTAGCACTGCGCACCTAGAGGTAGCACTGCGCATCTAGAGGTAGCACTGCGCATCTAGCGTTATTTATGGAAAAGTAGCACACTGTTGAGTGGGACAAATGGCCGAGTGGTATAAATACTCGACTGTCGACCTGAGAGTCCTGGGTTCGATCCTCGGTGATGTCCCATGGGTACCTGACTTTAAGTTGGGGAAGTAAAGGCGGCTGGGCGTTGTGCTAACCACACAATCCCTTCATATGCCGAGGTTATAGAAACAGATGAATTCTACACTTCATCAGCCCCGATGGCCCTTTTACGGCTAAGGGCACATTTTAAACACATTGTTGAGATGGTAGAGTCAGCTGTTTCATTGTGGTAGCCACTGGTTCGTGAGTGATTATTTTTTTTATAAAGTATAACGTGTTAAAAAAAGAAAAGTTAATACTGACGGTTAAATGGTGGGGGGGGGGGGAGGGGGAGACGGGTGGTCGAACGGTGTAGAGCGCTAATCTATCGACCTGAGTGTCCCGGGTGGTCGAACGGTGTAGAGCGCCAATCTATCGACCTGAGTGTCCCGGGTGGTCGAACGGTGTAGAGAGCCAATCTATCGACCTGAGTGTCCCGGGTGGTCGAACGGTGTAGAGAGCCAATCTATCGACCTGAGTGTCCCGGGTGGTCGAACGGTGTAGAGAGCCAATCTATCGACCTGAGTGTCCCGGGTGGTCGAACGGTGTAGAGAGCCAATCTATCGACCTGAGTGTCCCGGGTGGTCGAACGGTGTAGAGCGCTAATCTATCGACCTGAGTGTCCCGGGTGGTCGAACGGTGTAGAGCGCTAATCTATCGACCTGAGTGTCCCGGGTGGTCGAACGGTGTAGAGAGCCAATCTATCGACCTGAGTGTCCCGGGTGGTCGAACGGTGTAGAGAGCCAATCTATCGACCTGAGTGTCCCGGGTGGTCGAACGGTGTAGAGCGCTAATCTATCGACCTGAGTGTCCCGGGTGGTCGAACGGTGTAGAGCGCTAATCTATCGACCTGAGTGTCCCGGGTGGTCGAACGGTGTAGAGAGCCAATCTATCGACCTGAGTGTCCCGGGTGGTCGAACGGTGTAGAGCGCTAATCTATCGACCTGAGTGTCCCGGGTGGTCGAACGGTGTAGAGCGCTAATCTATCGACCTGAGTGTCCCGGGTGGTCGAACGGTGTAGAGAGCCAATCTATCGACCTGAGTGTCCCGGGTGGTCGAACGGTGTAGAGCGCTAATCTATCGACCTGAGTGTCCCGGGTGGTCGAACGGTGTAGAGCGCTAATCTATCGACCTGAGTGTCCCGGGTGGTCGAACGGTGTAGAGCGCTAATCTATCGACCTGAGTGTCCCGGGTGGTCGAACGGTGTAGAGCGCTAATCTATCGACCTAAGTGTCCCGGGCTCGACTCACGGTGAGTACGACGGTTACTTCTCTAAGTCGTGGTAAAAAAAAAAGTTTTTTGAAAGTCAGCCACATCCCCACAGCTTGAATGAAGTACATGACGTTAGTTGGGGGGGGTAAAGGCGGCTCGGGGGGAGGGGGGTTAGCGCTAACCACGCAGTCACTTGAAGTGCCGTGGCTACATAAACAAACTTATGTCTTCGTCTGCCTCGTTCACCACTAAGGTCTAAGGGAACTTTTAATTGTTTTTATTGACTCTGCTTTTGACAGTTAGGTTAATGAGATTAATTCTTCTCAGATTATTATCTGCTATGACCTGGAGATTGATGTTTAGTAGATCTGATGTTCAACACAGGCGTTCTGGTGTTATTGAATTATAGTTTGTGCCTTTGTAAGACGGATATAAAACTTAATTATTATCATATCAGCATTTTTCTGACCATTTTTTCGCACTTAATTTAAAACGTAAAAATATCAATTATATATGTATATATATATATATATATATATATATATATATATATATATATATATATATATATATGCACCACAGGAGATATAGCCATGATGAAATATCTTTTGATCCTCACCGAATATGAAACCTGGCTCCTTCAGGTCAACAGCCAAGCGACCACTTGGTTCTATCTCCGGTGAGGACCAATGAATTATATCTTCATTGGTGCAATCATGGGCATTGCACTATCGACTAAGGTTAGGATGGGGAAAAAAAAGGGCACCATCAAATGAGTACCATTATTGTGGTGTATAGGATCTAAGAGATTTCATCTCATCCTTACAGCGACTTCACACACATACATTGTTAAGACTTTCAGTGATTGCCGGGAACTCTACATGATACGACATAATCACACCTCAAGCTCGCATTGTCTAATAATGTAACTATGCCTGTAAAGCGATGTCTTCTGATTCACTTTTGTACTAGGAGAGCCAAAACGTTGTTGTTGTTTTGTTTTTTTAAATCATATGAATGACACGTTATTTGATGTTTGATTCAGTTAAAAAAATCACAATGGTATCTTTTGTTCAATAAAAGGGTCATTCATTTATTACGTAACGCGTTTTTTTTTGGCTTGATTAAAAATAAAACGCGAAGTAAGAAGGGCTCTAGAAAAGTTAATCAGATAGATGTGTTGAATTGAAACAAATTGAAATGATTATGGGGGTACTCGTACCGCCGAATGAGGACCGTGGATTTCATTATTGTGCACTGCTGTTAATCATAATAGAATTTTATTTCTATGTTAAAGTAATGTCGAAATAAATAAACATTAATCAATGTGTGATTAAAAACCAGTGCTTTTTTTTACCGTCACTTTTTTCAATGTGGGGAAAAATAATATTTTTTCTTGTATTTTAACGTTTATTATTAATTTATTATCTATATTTATATATTTCTCTTCTTCGACCAACCTTGCGAGGCGACGGCTCCTGCGAGAATTCCCGGATACGTCACAGAAAGCAAGACGCGTTCAACAATATATATATATATAGATTTCTCGTATTATTAATTTGTTAAAATTGAATCATTTTAAAATTGTGCGCAATAAGAACTAAACTAGACGCTGGGTTTTAGCTAAAATTTAGACGATCCATCACTGAGTACCGGCAACTATTTTGTTTTTACAAATAAAGCACTGTTTAAAAACTAACATTTTTTAGTTAATAAATTACAGTTTTAATTGAAAAGCTGAAAATTTCAGATGTTTACAATGAAAATGTAACGATGAAAACATGTCGATGTTTAATATTAAACGACATCACACTAAAAAGATAAATAAATTAGAAAGTAAACAAATACATGTATTCATAACAAGCATTAAGAGTAGCTTGGTGTAATGTGACATCCTATCTTCCCGCGCAATGCCTATTACACATTTAGTATGTCTATATATATATATATATATATATATATATATATATATATATAAATAGTACATCTTTTGTACATATAAACTGGCCTACCGACAGAAATTTTGGGCGCCTGGGCAGGGCTGTCACGCCCCGCCCCCCCCCCCTTGTGCTGATAATATATTTTCAAAAGTTGATTGGCCAGCTCAGTCAGGGCTCCTGGGCATTTGCCCCCTTCCCCCCACCGCCCCCCCCTCTCGGTGGAACTGCATATAAATAGATGTGTGTGTCAGTGTATAGCTGTGTATGTGTTTTTATAAACCAAACTACACTTTATCTTCAATGAAAAACAAAGCATAGTCGGAGTGACAAGTACTGAAGCATTAATGATGGCGGTTGTGTGTGTGTGTGTGTGTGTGTGTGTGTGTGTGTTTGAGTGTTAAAACAATACGAATATTTATGAAATCATCAGGTGAGAATTAAAACAGAATTGGGTCTGTCTGTCAGTTATGTACCACCACAGACACACCTGGTATTAATTTCAAAATGACTCATGTATTCATCTAGATCAGGAGTTCTGTTTGTATCATCCGACACAACAATCATGTATCACTAGTTACAATAGACATTTCGCTGTAATAATGCAAGACACATTGACTGTTATAACGGCAGACGTTTGGCTGTAATTATAATAGACATTTTGCTGTAATTACAATAGACATTTGGCTGTAATTACAATAGAAATTTCGCTGTGATTGCAATAGACATTTTGCTGTAATTACAATATACCTTTTGCTGTAATTACAATATACAATTTGCTGTACTTGCAATATACATTTTGCTGTAATTACAATAGACATTTGGCTGTAATTGCAATAGACATTTTGCTGTAATTACAATAGACATTTTGCTGTAATTACAATATACATTTTGCTGTAATTACAATATACATTTTGCTGTACTTGCAATATACATTTTTTGCTGTACTTGCAATATACATTTTGCTGTAACTGCTATGCACATTTTGCTGTAATCAAAATAGACAGTTTGCTGTAATTACAATAGATATTTTGCTATAATTACAATATATATTTGATGTAATTACAATAGACATTGTGCTGCAATTACAATAGACATTGTGCTGCAATTACAGAAGACATTTTCAGTAATTACAATAGACATTTTACTACAATTACAATAGACAGTGTGCTGTAATTACAAAAGTTATAGTGCTGCAATGACAATAAACATTGTGCTGTAGTTACAATAAAAATGTTCACTATTAGTTAAATGTTTTTTTTCATCATCTCAATCATCGCAGGCCCAACAGTTCAATTTTATGAATTGTACTTTGTCTAATTATAAACCTAAATGTATTGGCCTTTTTTATAGACGTTATCCTCTGTTATCTATTCTGTAGGCTTTATCCTCTGTTATCTATTCTGTAGACGTTATCCTCTGTTATCTGTCTGTAGGCTTTATCCTCTGTTATCTATTCTGTAGACGTTATCCTCTGTTATCTGTCTGTAGGCTTTATCCTCTAGTATATATTCTGTAGGCGTTATCCTCTGTTATCTATTCTGTAGACGGTATCCTCTGTTATCTATTCTGTAGGATTTATCCTCTGTTATCTATTATGTAGATGTTATCCTCTGTTATCTATTCTATAAGTTATTTGACTTATTAGAATAAAGAATCAAGAACGATAATTAAAAAGAATCGAAAGTCATGATAATGTTTTTTTAGTACATTATTTAACTATCTGAGAAAATACTGGTGGGGGGGGGGGGAATTCACATCGCATTCACGCTTTTAATCGGAATACGATTTAAATTGCAGTAGGGGGGAAAACATAACATTTAATATATTCACTAGATATAAGTAGAAATACCCCCAAAATATAAATCAGACTGAATGGGCATCGTCAAATTAAATATATATTTTCAGAAAGCCGCCACAATTGTGAATTAATATATCGCGTAAAGCTATTTGGTTGCTACACTTTAAAGAGTAAAAATTTAGCACAAATGGAAACATATTTTATAAGTCCTTATTAGAGGACTTTTTATTTATAGCGATGCACTTTCTGTATGATATATTATTCTGTGGCGATTACTTCAACAATGGCTGAATCATACATAAACTCAAGTAAATCATGTCTCTTTGCATAAGACAATGAAAATAAACCTTGTCTTGTGTGATATTTGTTCATATATTTATTTAAAAAAAAAAAGTCTAACAAGGGGAACTATCTACACCTAGCATTGTAAACGTAGGTATAATCACTGTTTTCTCCCTTGTGAAATATGTAACCATAGCATACGCCAGTGGTCACAATAAGGGGAATTACCTAGTCAACATGAGGTGTAGTGAATATTTTCTCTCCACTGGTAAAATATGGAAACAAAGAAGGGGTCAGTGGTCACAATAAAGGGGAAGTACCTAGCTTAGTAAACGTGGGTGTAGTAACTGTTTTCCCCACTTGTAAAATATGTAAATCAATATCTCGGCAAAGTACAATGAGTCTCAATGAGTGAAAACCTCCATCCCAGTAAATTGCTTAGCCCACTTGTAAAATATGTAAATCAAGAACAACACCATAGCCTAGTTGTCTCAATGAGTGGCGGCAACGAGCATCGAAGACAGCGACTGTGAGACAGCTGTGTCCAACTGGTTACACACACACACACACACACACACACACACACACAGACACACACACACAGACACACACACACACGCACGTACGCACGAACGCACGCACGCACGCACGCACACACACACACACACACTATACCTAAACAAAATTGTGAACCAATCACTCTGGGCATAAACAGCTCGCTAGGTGAGCAAAATGTGGACGCATTGAATTAAAATTAAATTAAGTAAAACAGAATACAAATGTCTGTGTGAGCTGTGGTGGTTTGCTGTGCGTATGTGAGCGTTTAGAATCATAATTGCAAATTGTGTAAAAGTTAAGATTGACAGTTCATCATGGGTGGGGATGAGTAAAAAGGAGGGTGATGGATGCAGTGTGCGCATGTGCGTAAGATGAGATTAGCACTGTTTTTAACATACCGGTACAGTGACTCTAAAACTTTACAAATGTCGGAAATGTATTTTGTAGACTATAGATGTACATCAGTGCCTTTTGATACTGTGGCATATCCTCTTTTTCAGTCGGCACGAAGGAATATAGGCATTTGTGTCTGTTATCAACTTATATCTGATAATTATAATAAGTAATAGTCACTCTGTTATTTTATTTTGTAAACATGTTATCAGTGGCGTAGTATGGTGGGGCAAGGTGTGGCAACATGCCCCGGGCGCTACTCTCAGAGAGGGCGCCAAACGGTATGTTTTACATATAATATGTAATATGTTTTTCGAATGGGGGGGGGGCGCTAAAAAAGGTATTGTACATGGTCGCGAGTTGAGCTTGCATGTTATATTGTTTTATACCGTGCAGCCTAATGGTGTGATGTACTTCCCTTAGACAAGGAAATAAAAATTGTTATTAAGCTATGGGAATATAAGATTTATCTTAAATACTGAACAGCTGACAGAATTAAGCCAATATGATAATTTCACGAAGAAGGTAAACATTTTAATGATCAATGGAAAATCTTTAAAAAAGCAATGAAGTAGATTTATAAAGCTTCAAATGAAATATTTTATATTAAACCCCTTCCCCTTCAATTAGTTCTCGGTGGGGAGAAGGCACAATGCAGGCAAACACTCGTTTGATTCAACAGGTTACAGTAGATTATCATTTATGTCGATTGTAGAGAGTTTGCCATTGGATGGACTCCTGTACATTGAATGGCCCTATTTGTTCCCTGTACTGGGGTCGACACAGCAAGACATGTTCATTCAAGAATGTTGCCTATTTAGGTCACCCTGAAATATAGTTTTCACGTTCCTCAAAGTCGTGAAACATGACCGAGCCCAGGGCCTACCAGCTGGGTAATGTCCGAAGGGCTTAATTCTATGTTACATGCACAAAATTGGCCTTCTCGCCTTGAAGGGGCCCCCCGCCATCCCCGTAGCGTGAAAATTCTACAGCAGGGGCCAGACCAATAGCAAGGGGGCCAGGAAATAAAGTAGAGCAAGCTAGCAGAGAGGGCCAGACAAAAAGCAGGGGGCCGGCCCCCTGGCTCTCCCTCACACTACGGGCATGGGCCCCGCAATTTACATTTAGCACTAAAGGTAATAGATGCTATTGTAAAATTAGAAGCGGGACCTCGCAAGCATCCGTTGATTCTGCAAGTAGTTCAACGGAACAGCAGCTGCTGGTTCTGCAAGTTGTTCAACGAAACAGCAGCTGTTGGTTCTGAAAGTAGTTCAACGGAACAGCATCTGTTGGCTGTGCAAGTAGTTCTCGAGCTGTCGTTAGCCAAACGTTTATCTTTAATTCATAAACCTCACCTGTGTTGTTTTTTTTTACCAATAATAAACCATACAATTAAAAAAAAAAAAAACACAATGAAGAAAACATTATTAACATTCATCAAAGAAATAATTCTTTATTTAAATTATTTAGAAGATAATACTTTCGCATTGTTCTTTTATTATTATTATTATTATTAGTAGTAGTATTAAAGGTTCTTAATCTACTAAAGGGAACATGGACTATTCGTGTCTTTTAAAACAGAAATCAAGACATCAGTTTGCTTCATTACTAAACTTCTTTGGTCTCACACAAATATTTCCTGTTATTTCCGGCGTCCCTGACGACGCATAAATAGTCATTGAGATAGTACTTCCGGTCTCTCTGCATCTCAGCACAAGGCTCGTTTTTATTATTAGGCTCGTTTAGGCTCCATTTTAATCCTCCCAGGGCCGTCTGCGAATCCATACCCAGAAATTTACGGTCCCTTATATTCAAAGGATTGACGTCCTTAGCCCCTATGTAGATCCACTCGTAATTGTTATCGTCCACATTTTGAACAAACTCTCTCATGAACTCATACTCTTCGTTAGTATTCGGCTCAGCCAAATAACCTCCAGCTATTAGCTCGCAGTTGGTCTGGGCCTCATCGATTGTGAAACCCAATACGGACCTGGGGATCCAGTATCGAGATCCGTTGAAAACCTGGGAACCGATAAAAAACGCATCCCTCGCCTTCTCAAACCGATTGTTGACGCTGAGTAATTTGCTCTGTAATCCTTCGGTGTATATCATTAGCTTCCGGATCTCATTAGAGACTAGCTCCAGGGTCGGGGATGACAGCTTCACCTCCTCCTGTTTCACTGTGCTCAGCGGTTTGCCCAACCTGTTCAGTCCATTGGCCTTGCACTGGTAAACGCCCGCCCTTGCCGTCCGTATATTATTCCACGTGAGTCTCAGGTACGACTCACCGGTCTGATTGACAGTCCCCGTGGATTTAAGCCCGTCCGCGGGGATGGATTTGACCTCACCTGCTTGATCCACAGTGGCCAAGACTTCTTTGAAATCGGGTGGATTTGAGCTGCTGGAGTAGGAGAGCTCCAAGGAAGTCACCACATCGATGGTGCTCGAAACCTCTTTAGTAAAACGGCAAAGGATGTCCAGATATCTAGACAACCCGGAGATGATGTAGTTACTGTTGAGGTCCATGTTGAATACTGGTCATAGGAAAAGATATAAAAAAAAGAAAGTAATACTGAATTCTCTATTTTATAGATTTATTTATTGGAAGATGAAATGATTCAGATATAAAAGAATGAAAAGTAAGTAACTTTAACCCTACAGTGCCCAAATTATTATTTTTTTTTATTTGTACTGTTATTAACTTCAGATCGGAAATAAAAAAAACGAAAGTTGATTTTGCAAGCTTTTCCGGTAATTGTACATCCCTCTTAGTTAACATGAATAAATACATTCACCTTTTTAGGCCAAAGTTAATAATAAGATTATAATAATGAGAAAATATGGTTGATTCATATAACCTCTGAGTTAACATGAATAAATACGTTCACCTTTTTAGGCCAAAGTTAATAATAAGATTATAATAATGATAAAATATGGTTGATTCATATATGAATCATGGGGAACTGTAGGGAATTCAATAATCATATTTGATAAGGTCACGCTTTGTAAGACCCCCGGTTCTCAACCGGTTTTACGCGTACCTCAAATGGTAGGGGATAGGTTATACAATACAACCAAGAGTTTGAAGAAAGGTTTCCCAGTTTGCTGCGTGGCTCATCCCCAAACCACTTGTCCATGTGGTATAAGAAAGATAGGCACATTCAATAAGTTCATTTATTCGAGAACTTGCGTTTGAATAGCCATACAGTTTACTGTTATTTCGCACTCACAATTTAACATTTATTAATATATAGCAGCGGAATAAAAAAAAAAGACAGATGCTAAGAAATAAATAAAACAACTGTTTTAAAAATTGTAAACGTATGACTGCTTTCCAATTGTATACATATGACAGGCTGTCACCAGTAGACATGCGACTGGTTTCCTATGGTATACATATGACAGGCTGCCACAAGTAAACATACGACTGGTTTCCTATGGTAAACATATGACAGGCTGCCACAAGTAAACATACGACCGGTTTCCTATGGTATACATTTGACAGGCTGCCACATATAAACATACGAGTGGTTTCCTATGGTAAACATATGACAGGCTTCCACAAGTAAACATACGACTGGTTTCCTATGGTAAACATATGACAGGCTGCCACAAGTAAACATACGACTGGTTTCCTATGGTATACATATGACAGGCTGCCACAAGTAAACATATGACAGGCTGCCACAAGTAAACATACGACTGGTTTCCTATGGTAAACATATGACAGGCTGCCACAAGTAAACATACGACTGGTTTCCTATGGTAAACATATGACAGGCTGCCACAAGTAAACATATGACTGGTTTCCTATGGTATACATATGACAGGCTGCCACCAGTAAACATACGACTGGTTTCTTATGGTATACTTATGACAGGCTGCCACCAGTAAACATATAACTGGTTTCCTATAGCGTACATATGGCAAGCTGCCTACAGTATACATATGACAGGCTGCATACTTATGCCTAGCAGTTTTCTATGCAATATATTATACATATTATGTTAAAATATAATTAAAAATTTGCGGTAATATTTGTGTTAGTTTACAACATGCGCATCCTCGTTTGTATCATTATTTCCATATATGTTTTGGTTTTAACATGAGTTATTGTTTACATATATTCAATAACCTATGTGACGACAACACCTT
>JAGDYQ010000121.1:731792-769292 GCA_021962125.1 Bulinus truncatus
CCTGTTCCATTCTGGACACAGGACTTGTTAGCGCATTTTCATGTTATGTATCAGTACGTTTGTTAGCTTTCAGTAAATATTTGTAAATTTTGGAAATGTTTATAAATTCAATTGTGTAATGCATATATCTGTAAAAAAAATATTATAAAGATGTTTCTTTATATTTGAAAAAAAAATATTTTTCTTAAATCTAACTACAAGTGATTTGTGGTTACTGAAATAGGACTCATAATTGAAAACATTCGAAATTGTAGTCATTTAATCGTCCGAAAACTCCGTCAATTTGTTGCATAGCTCTGATACTTTCAATTAAACTCAGAACACAAGCTTACTATTTCATTTGATGAGTTTCTTAATAAATCTTGGTGAAACTACGTGCTGCAGTATTTCACACCAAATGAATGGGTTATTGAACGTACAAGGTGTAAAATGGGGCTATATATATAATATATAAGCTCCTTAGGAGCCCTGAAGCCCGGCCCTCAGAGGTCCTATCGCGAAATGAACTTTTGATGTACACTTGGCAGGCCAAGACCTACAAAATGATATATACATCATGGGTCTAGGACTTATGGTTGCTGAGATATATGGCGCTCCTTTGTTAATATAGCTTATATAGTAAAAAACGGTACTTTATAAGTCCCCTTTTACGGCCCTCAGAGGTCAGATCGCAAAATGAACTTTTGCTGCACACATGACAGGCCAAGACCTACAAAATGATATATAGATCATGGGTCTAGGACATATGGTTGTTGAGATCTAGGGTGATAAAGGACAGACAGACAGACAAAACGGGGACAATAGAGCATTTTTTTTTCGAAAATGCTCTAAAAATTAGTAATCAGCTTTTGGTCATTATTGTATATTTTATTTTGTTAATTCGACTTTCATAGTATGACTATCATAAGTTGTTTTTTTTTTATATATTTTTTTTTATATTATTTTTTTTATTATTACACGCATATATAAGACTTTGAATGTGGATCTGACTGAACTCATAGTTGGCAACCTGTTATAAACAACACTCCTTTGTTAACATAGCCCTTTCTCTTACAATACGTTTGTATTGACTGTAAGCAAATCTTGAACGCCCACACGTTGACTGAACTCATAGTTGGCAACCCTGTTATAACTAACACTTCCTTTTTTTAACATAGTTCTTTTTTTCTTACTATACGTTTGAATTGACTGTAAACAAATATTAACGCCCACACGTTGATAAGGTAGATCTAATGTCCGCACTAAGGACATTTCGCAATTACAAATTCCTAAATATAAACCAAATGGTAACAATTTCTGTTTTTCTACACGTTACCTGACACATTTAGTAAATGACCTTTGATTCCACTTATCTTGTAAAAAAGCTTGGTAGCTTTCCAAGAAATGGCTTAAAGTGTATAGTCCCCGTACAAAATATCCTGATATACAGAAGCTTAGATCAACAAATTATCGATCTCAAATCCACATTCATGATCAAATATTCCTTTTTTTTTCTTTTAATCAATAGATTATTAATCTTCTGAGAAGCATTTAAATTTGGTTTTTCCCAATATGACATGTTTACTAAAGTCAATGTTGTAAATCACGTATCCTAGTTTTCTAATATTTATTTGGCTGGCTATACACGATATCATTTCTCACATTGATGATATATTTACCCAGGTAACTGTACTACTTCCAGACTTAAGTCTTTGTTTGATATTTGGTTTTCGTTTTGTAATTTACATTTCTTTTACTCGTAGTAATTTAAAGAAAAATATTATTTAAAATATGAACAAACATAATTCTACATTGTTCGATACGTAATATAACCTTCATTGAATCTTTATTTATCAAATCTAATTTTAGACTATTAATTTCGCGTTTGGTATTTGTTTTTAAGTATACACCTAAAGGCGTGTTTAGTTCTACCTGTATTGAGCACTAATCTAACTTCCTTCAATCCCGAAGATAGACTAACTCGCGCCCGGGGCACAATACCTTTTTCGCGCCTCCCCCCCCCATTCGAAAACCATATAATATTATGTGTCAAATATATCATTTAAAGCCCCCTCTGTGAGTAGCGCCCGCGGCATGATGACCCCTATGCCCACCCTTCACTACGCCTCTGACTCCCTATCCCCCCCTCCCCTCTTCAGTGTTTTAGGAGTTACATATTTTCTTCAGGGCCCTAAGTCTAATTCAGTTTAACACAGCCTTTGACTACATTACCTCAAATTCTTCCTCAAATCAAGCACTGAGTCGTGAGCACTCGGTATATTGAATAGCAAATAGCCCAATGTGAAGTGAATATTGTACTTATTTATATCAAGAGAGAGAGAGAGAGAGAGTTAGATAGAGAGAGAGAAAGAGAGAGAGACATAGAGATAGATAGATAGATAGAGAGAGAGAGAGAGAGAGAGAGAGAGAGAGAGAGATTCACTTTGACTACTTTTAAGGTTCATGTATTTTTTAATAGTGTATTGAATGACATCCTCATCAATGTAATCAATACATTTTGGTAAAATGTAAGCTCCGTAAGTGGATCACCTTTTCTCTTATTGGCCCTGCCTACTTCTATGGACCTTTGATGCTCCAAATAAAATCATTGTCATATTTTTGTTACTTTTCTTTCACAGCTGATTATTTGAAAGAAAGAGAGATGAAATAATATGAAACAATGCTTCGATTAACTGTAATACATTATTTACTATTGATACTCACAGGTAAGTAGATGTTTTAATAACATCAAGTAATGGTGCCTTTACATTTAAACACATTGATTGACTTTTTTTTTTAGGTTACCTATTTGGCTATTAAATATTTTATCTGTTTATTCGATTTCATGAGTTATTTGCCGTTTCAATCTGTAATTGTCTTCTATGAAATGATGAAAATTGTTTAGTTTCAATTTAAAGCAATAATAATTGGCTTATGGGCAGGGTAAGAAAAGGGGGGTGGGTCCTGGACCAATAGCTAATTCACATATATTTTCCAGTAAATATACAATTATATATATAGGCCTATATTTTTTTCCATAGACTTTTATATACAGTGGGTATTCGGTTAACGAACTTAATCCGTTCCACAATTATGTTCGCTATCCGAATCGTTCGTTAACCGATCATCGATTTACCATATATGTTAATGGAAATTTAATTAATTCGTTCTGGAGATCCTAAAAATTAAACTAAAAAAAATTGTCATGTACAAGAATAATTTCTTAGTAAGTTTATTTATTACAAATATGATACATAAACTTAGTCTTGCTTATTGATCAGTCCTTTTCCTTTCTTTGGGCGTTAAAGAACATGTCCAATGTCGGTTGTTTTTCTCTCTCCTTCAGGACTTTCAGGAAACGATTGATTAGCTATGTCGTTGTGGAGATCAGCAACCCTATTGACATCAGCTTGTTTAATGCCAGATCTCCTTTTAAATTTTGTAAACCAGACAGTGGTAGCCTTGAATTCTAGATTTTCGGAGGAAGAGCCTGGAGTTTGTTCTTTCAATTTCTCAAAAATTTCTCCAGACTTCTCTTGAATGATGGCCATTCTAGCTACATCTCTTTTGACCTCCCGTTCATTTATCCAAACTAAAAGCAAACTCTCCATTTTATCATGGATGACACTTTTTTTTTGCTTCTCAGATGTAATTTTCGTTACTCCTTTAGCGGCTTGAGTCTTCTTGATGATATCTTTTTTAGCTAGGATTGTGCCTACAGTAGACCTGTTCAACCGTACTGCCTGGTAACATCATTCATTATTTGTCCACTCTCTACTTTAGTTATAATCTCTTGTTTGGTTTTTATGGTGAGCACAGTTCTTGAGACTCCACTCTTTTAAAGTCCCATAATATTGTCAAATTTTCAGGTTTTTTTTTATAAAGCGTTTAGAGAAGCTCATACGAAAATCACAAGGACATAAACAAACTACACATGTATGGTACACTATTGACGATATGTCGTCGCACACTACCCTACGCGTCGTATGGTGCTGCCTCACTGCTACGTAGTATGAATGATAACGTGACAGCGCACGCGCACATCCATTTTCAGGACAAATTGAGGACTGATGACGGGTGTTCCGAGAGCCGAGACGTTTTCGTTAGAATTAGTTTTGTTCGTTATCCGAATTTTGTTCGTTGTCCGAACACAAAAATCTTTCCTGAAAGTGTTCGTTGTCCGATTTGTTCGCTGTCCGAACAGTTCGTTAACCGAATACCCACTGTATATACCACTGCCCGGAAAGTCATATATATCTGAAGCGATCCAAGCCATTGAAATGAGATGAAAGCGTGTATAAATGCCAGAGAAGCGATTCCTATTCTTATCGCCACTAAGAAAACGGTTATTTTTATACAAAAACTGTTGTTCCGCTGCTCCATTAAATCAGTACAACCCAAAATTCTTTAAATAGAAATGGCAGGTCACATGATGTCAAAATTACACGTGCAAGATTCTGGAATTCTGCTATAAGCAGCCCCGTAGCGTGAAAATTCTATAGGAGGAGGCAGGCATTCTAAAGGAGGGGCCAGGCAATAGCAGGGGGGCAGGTAATACATTTTACTAAATAGAACAAATAAGCCCCCCGCGTTTTGTCTGCCCCTCCCCCCCCCTGGCACGCTACGGGCCTGGCTATAAGTGTGATCTGACTAATGTTAGGTTGTATTTTAGAAATTTGCCAACATCAGGAAGCTATATATATATATATATATATATATATATATATATATATACATATACATATATGAAACAAATTTGTAAAAAAAAAATAATTCAATAAGCTATGGAAATATGGAACACAACGGAAGAAAAAGCAAGAATCTATAATCTGATTATGTTCTAAATTTTTTTTTTTTAAGTTGCCAGTTTTAGAATTTGTTAATTTTATTAGCGTTCCAGATAACCTAAATAATCAATAGGTCGAATCTAAGCATCCTAAACTATAATGGTTATTGCTGATATTTTTTTTTTGTGTGTGTGCCGTCTATCCTTATTGTAAATTTGTTTCAGCCACCATACAGGGGAGCTCAGTGAATCTCAGGCCGCACAGGCAAGAAGACAGTATCACCGATTGTGACGCCGGACTTAGACACCAAAAAGACTCCGTCGTTATGTACGGGCATGTTGACATTCGCCCTAACAACGTATCTGAATCTGATCACATAGAATTCATTTATCAGAATCGAATCAACGATAACGCTATGAGTGTAAGAGATCAATCCTATTCATGATTAAATGAAATTAAGTTATAAAGAACATAAAACAACACAAAGCTCTACACACACACACACACACACACATATATATATATATATATATATATATATATATAATTGGCATTATAATATATAGTTGTCAAGCACCTTTGAGCGCATAGTAATATTCACATTTTATCTTAACTTTGTCTTTTTTGCGATGCCAAGAAACTTTTAAAAAAATGTATTTTAATATTGATGACTACAGTTATATTAGTTATAAGCTCTATTTATTTAAGTTGCAATTGGTTGAGGATTTACATTTGATATACTATTTCTACCAGTAAAATTTCATTAATTGAAGATATTCTACCTCCAATGCATACTGGCTTAATTCCTTTGACCCTCCAGCGAAGTCGGTTATCGGGAGGCCTTTTTCAGTTCCGGCCATGCCGGGTTGCATCATTTCATTTCCTTATTATAAGACTTCCTCCAAGAGGTCTTTTGGGCGGCCAACCTTTCTCCGGGTTTGAGGGTTCCACTGCAGGGCCATTTTTGTAATGTCTCCAGCTGACAGCTTCCAGAGTGAATGACCAAAGCCAGCTGCATTTCCTTATTGATAACTATAACTATAACTATAACTATATATATATATATATATATATATATATATATATATACACAGTTATATACAGTTATGGTAAACATTTGACAGAAATCTTCCTTCCAAATTATGTCCAGTTTACTATAGTACCGTGCCACGGGCTTTATTGATTGCATTATTTCTCATTGTATCGAATATGTTCCTTACGTGGTAAAATGAAACATACTTTTTTTTTTCCTTTTGGTTCACCCATTTCCCCCAATTCCACCTTTCCAATGTCGAATCTCCCCCATAGTTTTGTATGCTCTTTATCAAACCATTGAAATAACACTTCGATATTTAAATATACATATATATATATATAGATTTTTAACGTGAGTTTGCACAACTGCTCTGGGTTTGAAGAGTCTGCACTGGGTTACTGCCAAAATACAAAGAAGGAAGGTGTTTACATCGTCGTGTTTAATGCCACTTCGTTGCGATATCACGGTTGGTTTGATTTAAAACTAATTCTCCATCAAGCCAATGCTCCTGATGTCAAAAGCTCATTAGAAGCACTGCCAACAAGTATTGGTAAGTATTGCCTGAGTATAAAAAAAAGGAAAGTTTGGTGACATCTTGTAACGGACGATGTGTATTTTAATAATAAGAATGTTTTTTTCATGTTTTAAATTACAATTTTTCATTACGTTTTAGTAGCTAGTTTTTTGTAACATATATGTATATATATTAGACCTACTAGATGTAGAACTACTTGTCAATGAATTCCATATAACTCCAAATACATGCGACTTAAGCAAATTAGTTCACAATGACGTCATCAAATTTTGTTGCTACACTTATCCGGCAACCTGCATTGTGTCAATCAAAGCCAATTTATCTATCATTGTGTCCAACGAAACTTGTGTGGAGTACAGAAGCAAAAGTATTCGCTACACAAAACTACATATTGGTTACACATTCTGCCAGGAAACAACCTGGATGCGTTGCCAGTTTGAACCACGTAAGTGGATATTTTTTTTATGGATATTTATATTGTTGAGAACTTCCAAAATCTCTCTAGGTAGGCACTAAAGGACACGTGAGTTCGTTAGTTGAATAATAAGGTTTATTCACAGTCTACAATGTACAGGTTATAATACGTCCAGACGACGAAAAGAAAATAACAATTCATTATGCGTACAACTAATCCAGTTGAAACGAGTCTACGTGCTATCGCTGACGATGTGCTGATAATGAAATGATGAACTCGCTGCATCAACAGACCTGGGGTTCTCCACTTCTTCTATCCACCCACTCCGTCTGGTTCGACTTTTTCTCTCGACTGTTCTCTGAATCACATTACAGTTCCTTTTATAGGTAGTCTCACCCACGCTAAGTCCATCATTTTCCCTCCAAAATGGAGGGTTAAGGTCATTGCTTGGGAGTGCAGATGATATAAGACACTATTTCATCACTTGTACTAAGTCGGGGGGGGGGGGGGTGAACGACCGAATTAAAAAAATGTGTAGGCGTACAAAAGTCATGATTGCATCATTCATCTCGGGGCAGGGGTGCGACCAGGTGGAAGTGGGGGGGGGGTGGGAGGGGGGGTGAAGCAGAGTTATAACAATATACACACTATCCTAGATGTGCTTTAGAATCGAAGCCAACCATTAATGTGCGATTTAGCAGTACATATATGGATATTATTTTTTTCTGTATGATAAGTTTATATAAATTTGATTTAAGTTTAGTGAAGTAAATTTACAAAAAAAAAAGTTGTCTTAGTTCAGTGGGTGCAGATTTAGATCCTCGACTGTCGACCTGAAAGTCATGGGGTTGTATCTTTAGTGAGAACCATGGCATTTTTCCATTGTGTTATTTGGTGCGAAGTCATTCCACAAGTCCATACAGGCGTTAAATGGGTACCTGGCTAAAGTTAGGGGAGTAAAAGGTGGCTGGGGCGTTGTGGTAACCACACCAGGCCCTCCGACAGAAATTTCGGGCCCCTGGGCAGGGGTGACACGGGCCCCCGTGCTGATATTAATATTTTAAAAAGTTGATTGGCCAGCTGAGTCCGGGCATCTAAAACTCGCCGGGCCCATGTGCATTTGCCCCCTGTCCCCACCCCCCACACACACACACTCGTCGACAGTGGTTGCGAACTTATATTATAATACGTTTCAAAGTTGCAAACGTCGTGGTTTAGCACTGAATTTACATAAAAATGCTTCAGCATTCAGATTGTCTGTTAAATCTTTTTCAAATGCAAGCAGGAAAAGATTGCTTAGACGCTTTTGTAACATTGATCTGCGATATGGGGTGAGCATTCGCGTGATGGTTGAGAAACTGTTCTCACACACGTCTGTTGAAGCCCCAAATGCCAATGCTGCCCTAAATACCCAGAAGTGAACTTCAATAATATTCAGTCTTTTATGCCCAAAAATTAGATAAGCTATATATGTAAGTAAAATAGCCTGAATGATTGCCAAAATATACACTATTTGGTTTTTTTTATTATTGATTTTTTGAACAAAATGATTGATGTTTTATAGCCGTTATTATTACAATTTTATCAAAAAGCTCAAATCATGCGCGGGGGGGGGCTCAGGTCATGAACGGGGGGGGGGCTGAGCCCCCTTAGCCCCCTCTGGCTACGGGCCTGCTTTTGCCTCCCCCTGACCCCCTTCCCCCTCGGCGGCACTGAACCACAGGCACGCCGAGAGAGAGAGGGGTCAGGAGTGGTCATTACCCGCATCTGTAATGGGGCCCGGCCGCCCCGACCATGTCAAATTTTTCACGACTTTTTGTTTATTAAGGGGCCCGCAATGATGTCCTTCCCTGGGGCCCGTGTTGGCGCTCGGCGCCACTGCTGAACCACACAATCCCTTCATATGCCGACGTTATAGAAACAAAAGAATTCTACCCTTCATCTACCCGTCGGGACAGTAGGCAGGACCTCAGGTCACTTTGACCGATTGCAAGGGCCCAGCAGTTTTACATTTAACATATCACAGTCAGGCTTATACAATTAGAAGAAGGGGGGGGGGGTCATTGCAAGCATCCATTAACGGATGTGGTAGCACATCACGCTTTCCTCATTCTAATGTCAGATACCCATATAATCTGGGTTTTTTTTTTCTAATGGATTATTACCATCACGTTACAAATTTCTGTGTAGCTTACAGTGAAATAAACCCGAAATCCTGAGCCCTACATCTTCATCATCTATGCTAATCGAAGATTCACCCCAAAAAAGTAAAGAGAAAGTTTTAATTGAAGAGTATTTTAAAGTGTTTAAAGATATATAGCAGTGCTGGCGAACCCTTTATTTTGCTGGTGCCGCGTGCCCAAATTCAAGCAAACCACCAGTTATTTATAGCAAAGAATACCAGCACTTCAATTAAAATTAAGGATAGTGGTAATTTAGTCGCGTACCGTCTGACAAGGCTCTGTGTGCCGCCCAAGGCATGCGTGATATAGGTAAGCCGCCACTGCTATATAATAAACCTTGGACAGAAGGCTAATTATTCATATATATATATATATATATATATATATATAAATATATATTAGTGAAACAGAATGAAGCAATTTATATCCTGAGTTACAATAAATCGTTAAGCAACTCAAAATGTGAGGGAGCACTGAAGAGCGGTACAGACAGGGTGGTTATGAAAGGTCTTCTAGACATCACGGAGCTACCGTATTCCGAGAAACACGAAGTTCAAGCCCAGATTTCAGCCGTAGGACAGTATGCAGGCATAAGCTTGACAGTAAGAAATGATTTGAAGGTTTTCTTCTATGCCATCTAATTATGTACATTTCATTTCTTGTGTTCAGTTGGGACTCTGTGTTTCTCCATAGTTGTTGAATGTATAAAAGTAGACGATTCACACAAATAAAGGCAATGGAACTGTTTAAGAAATGGAAAGTGTTTTCACGTTGTGATGTTCAAAACAACACATATATATTATATATAATATATATATATATATATATATATATATATATATATTATATAATATATATATATATATATATATATATATATATATATATATATATATATATAAATCAAATATTTAATTCTCATCTTTAATGTAAATTTTTTTTCCTTATTTTAAAAAAGCTACCAAAAATAGACATGAGTGGTTGCTATTTTGGAGCTCGCCCTGAAAAGCTGATATACTGCCTCGAGCACATGATTAATGGTTTCTACATCATAGTGGTCAACATCACTGCCGAGAGAATATACAGCGAATCCGAGATCCAGCTGGTTTACCTTTCATCTTCAAAACAATTACTGAGTTCAATGGAAAAATTACCTTTTATTATTGGTAAGTTAAAAAACCTGCAGCTTATCCCACAAAAATAATCCGGAATGCAATTGTACTAGATATCATTCTAAATGCAAAATATTTTGTGTCCCATCCTACTATTTGACGTATTATATTAAAGTGATTGTCGCTATCATAAGTAAGGTGAAGGGACGAATGGTCGTTCGGTAAAGAACACGACTGTTGACCTGAAGGTATCTGGTTCGATCTCCTGTGAGGACCTCTTCCTAGTTCGGTATTGCTACCCCCGATTTGCGCACCATTTTGAACCATAGTACGGTATATATATATATATATATATATATATATATATATATATATATATATATATATATATACACACACACACACAATCGACTCCACTTAATTGGGACACATCGGGACCGAGACTTTTTGTCTCGATTAAGCGGCTTTCCCAATTAAACATACACATTTACTATTGGCTTCTGGGTTTGGTTTCTTTGAGATTTGTCCCAAATAAGCGGCTATATATATATATTCCATAACAACAACAAACAATATATTTACATTACCCATCACAATGGGGAAAAAGTGTTCAAACTGTTTGACAAAATGTGAATTATTTCTGTTAGAATGTTAACTGGTTCTAGCCTACGGAAGTGGTGGCGTGCGCAGTAAAACGCTCGACCGTCGATTTGAGTGTACCCTGTTAGATCTCCGGTGAGGACCAAGGGATATTTCCTGGGGCCTCCATGGCCAGTGTAATATCGGCTATGATGGGGATGAAAGATGAACACCGTAAATAACCTCCCTTAAGCGGTTTATAGGATTTAAGAAATTGCATTCTTATAGGGACTCACACAACGGTTCTCACTCCCTCGCATCACCACTTACTTAAAGTACAAATATATATTGTCAGGGATGGCGCGTGGGCTGTTTATTACTTTCTCATTACACAATGTATGAATCACACAACTTTCGATAAAGCACTGGAAGTCAGTTGAATCAAAATGTCTAAACGATTACTACTTTATTTAATATAATACAAGTCACAATAACGTTACAACAATACTCAATTATTTAATCTTCGAATAGCAAGTGATACTTCTATCAACTTCTTTACATAAACTATCTCCAATACAAAGTTCGTCAACTTTAAACAATCTACCTAGTACTCTTACAAATCTGCCTAACACGGTTAATCTACGCAGTCTACGCTCAACAATTCCTCCCGGACTAAACTCACATTCTCTTATATAGGCTAGCTGGACAAAACATCCTATCGTTCTCACGTCTCTCTTGACTTGATTTAGATGTAGTACAGCCCTACCCTGAACTCATGAACCTCCCCACGTCTACATATCTTCCTGAATTCTACCGTGACACTATTCTTTATTGTAATATATGTAAATATGTGTGTGTGTGTGTGTGTGTTTGTATACGTATTTTTGATATCTCACAGATCAGTCATTAGAAATAATTCAAATCAACGGCAACAATTTGACCTCACTTTCATGTAATGACAACTCAATCCTCAAGAATCAGACCATCAAGTTCTGCTGCTATGCTGCGCCAACTGTCTGCACCGTGTCAATGTTGATAAACGAAGAATATCAACTATCTGGCACAACATGTGTTGAGTACAGGAGCATTAGTGTACAATTCATAAGAGTACAGTTCAACTACACCTACTGCGGTGAAACAAAGTCATTCGTTTGTGAATTGCCACTTCGTAAGTTGTATACATTGTACATTTTTCCTCAGTAAGTTTATAAGTCATTCAAAACTTTATGGCTCCTTAACATTTATGGATACATCTGTTCAGGATCCGAAATATCAAAGAACGATTAGCAGAGAAATGTAGAATTTCATAGATATTAGAAGTCTATGAAGAACATTTTTATTATGATATATATATATATATATATATATATATATATATACACACACACAAAGATATATATATTTATTTATCTATTATTTAAATGTCATTATTACTTTTCAGCTTCCAATGAAAATGTGCATTACGACAAGTCCGCAGAGTCTGAGATAAACTGGACATACATTTTGACATCTGTCTTTGTTGGAGCTGCTCTTGCGTTCATGATGAAATTCATTTTCTCAAGTAATTGTTATGATTATTGGTAGTCCAGAGTAATAAAGTGGAACAGTTCACTCATACATTTAAAAGAGACTAAATCACACACACACACACATATATATATATAAATATATATATATATATATATATATATATATATATTTATATATATATATATATTTATATATATATATATATATATTAAGATATATACATGACTAAAACGATATAGAGCTGTACCTATGAACCAATCAGTTAATGATTGTATACATTCAATCACGGATTGTATACTAAAACATAGGTTATACATTTAGTCTCTTACAATCATATACTGAAATTTAAAAAAAAAT
This sequence comes from Bulinus truncatus, assembly GCA_021962125.1. Lineage (NCBI taxonomy): Eukaryota > Metazoa > Mollusca > Gastropoda > Planorbidae > Bulinus > Bulinus truncatus. The sequence goes on from JAGDYQ010000121.1 coordinate 744,306, forward strand.
TACCTTGTAAAACTCCCCACAAAAATTGTAAATCTCATAACTGAAACTTTGTCTTATTTTTCAGGCATTCATTAGATATTAAAGAGAGACTGAAAGGAATTTTCACCCAGAAATTACACTTAACATCTGGATCTTTTTTTTATTGCAATTCGTTTGGGGGGGGGGGGGGAAGGAAGGGGGAAAGCTTGAACCCAGTTTGAAGAACTGTACATGAATTGAAAAAAAAAGATGCGCCATTATTGTATAGGTAAACGAATTCTCAACAGGAAAACATATGATGGAAATTTCAAAAATTTAATCGAAATAAAAAATGATAGATAGATGTTCATCTTAAAATATGTATTTTTTGTTAGTAAATCGATTAAAAAATAAAACCATACTTTAAATATTGCAATGAAATTTAAATGCGTTTTAGCAACGGCACGATCTAATAAACAGCTGTAGTTAATTTGAAAAAAAAATATTAATTAGATTTTTTTTTTATGTAAAATGTTGGGTGTATAATTTCTAAGTATTTATTAACCGTTTTAGTGACTGAGTAAATAAAACAATAATCACAAATAAAAGTTAATTGTAAGCATATATGTGTTTTCTACTGGTCGAGTTTTACTATAAGCGTGTTGTATTTATTTGTTTTATAATTACAATTCAAAATGTAATCAAAATAGCATTATCGAAATAATCACAAATAAAAGTTAATTGTAAGCATATATGTGTTTTCTACTGGTCGAGTTTTACTATAAGCGTGTTGTATTTATTTGTTTTATAAGTACAATTCAAAATGTAATCAAAATAGCATTATCGAAACCTTTTACTATGGTAAATAGGGACAGGTGGCCGAGTGATGAACAAGCTAAACTGAGAGTCCTGGGTTCGATCACCGGTGAAAAACAAGGTAAATTATCTAAGTTTATAATGAATGCTGGTTGGAGTCACGTAAGCCCACACAGCGGTTAAACTGGTACTTTATTTGGAGGGGTAGAGCTAGGGTTAGGTCATATAATTCGGGTAAGGGTTAAGGTTAGGTCGTATATGTGGGGTAACAGAAACAACAGGCTCCAATAGACTTTACGGGCTGAGGGAATATGTTTACCTGGGTTAGCTTAATATTGTATACATTTTTTATACTCGTATAATTTTTGTCAAACAGATAAACAATGTTCTAAAATCAGTTTCAGAGCTTTGGAATATAGACAACTAAGTCTGTTCTCTATATATATCTCTCTGAAACTTTGAACCCTTGAAGTCAAGCTCACTGTGTCCGTCAACTTCTGGGAACTTCCATAAAGGCCAACGCAAGCAAGCTATCCGTCTGGTCCGCTCTTTGGTCCGCCAGCCCGGGCACTCGAACAGCACATGATCTACTGTTTCCTCAACCTCTCTGCAGTGTCGGCATTGGGAACCGACATTGGGCGGGAAGTGAGCCCAGGTGTAATCGATACTGTTCCCGAACGCTGACATTGGACCCTGCTAGCTCCTCGACAGCAGGTCGGGGTTTCGAAGTGAAAGTTCTGTAGTCCACTCTCATTCCATGAGGTGTGTTCTCTGGAAACATCAATACCTACATGTGACCTGTTAAAATTTGAAATTATTTATTTCAAAAATCCATTAAAAAAATAATATATGTATATTTTTTTTTTCCATTTTATAACTCAGTTTAAAAAGTTGAAGTTTCATTAACCCTGAAGGGGCTATCGTGGCAGTTGAAGTGTAGAGTTCATCTGTCCCTGTAACCTCGGCAAATAAAGGGATTGTGTGGTTAGCACAATGCCCAGCAGATTGGCATAACTATCAAATTCATTCAGGTATCCCTATAAAGCCGTGTGAAGTTGTGTGACCTTAACCAACTTTTATTAGAACCCTGGCAAAATGCCATCTGTTCTAACCGATGATCGAACCCAGAACTATAACGTCGACTGTCGAGCATCTACACCACTCGGCCATCCGTCCCAACTGAGTTAAACTCAATATATTTTTTTTGTTTTCCTCAAATATTTATTTTGTATTTGTATATTTTTAAAATCTTTTTTTAACACCATAATAAAACCTGCATACTTGAAAACTATCAAAAGCGAAAGCCCTTATTGCTTATTGATTTTTTACCTAATGTATATCATATACAAATGAAAGTAAATAATACAAAAAAACACTTCTTAATTCAACTCTGGAAATAGTTAATTTCAACTTAGTGTACTACATTTTATGGAAAATATCAAGTTATTGTTTTAAAATAAGATTTAATGAACTAATGAAAAATTTTATAGACACATCAATAAAAGTGAAAATAAATAAAAATAAAATCAGTTTTTTTTTAATTAAGCGTTTATCAGATTAAATGGAAATTCTCTAGATTAAACAAATATTTATATTGATTAAACAAGAACATGTGTGTGAAGTCCCTGTAAGGATGATAAAACATCAATTAGATCCCACAAAACACCAATACGACGGTTTTTATGGAGCCCTTCTTGAATTCCCACCATAGCCAATAGTGCGATGGCCATGGAGGCACCATTGGAGATATAGCAGGGACTTAAGCCATGACCTGAAATAAAAATCGGTCCTCACCGGAGATCCAACCAGGCATCCTCAGGTCGACAGTCGAGTGCTTTACCACAGGACAACCCCTCCCCACTTATAAACGTGACAGTACATTTATTTTATATATGGAAGTTACTTACTATTTTACTAAATCTGTAGATAAATTGAAAAATAATACAATGAAAAAATTACTTAACCGTAGGTAACAGTACACTTAGTTGCAGGTAACAAAGGGATGCTAACATTAGAATAAGTGTTTTGCGGCACCAATCACTAGGCTGGAAAAATAGTCCTAATTATGTAAATGAGTTAGAAAAGGGTAGAAGGGCAAACCAGAAGAGTTTGGGCCTTAGAATCATGGAATGGCTTAATCACCACACATAATCAGATGTATGTTAGTTTTCAGGCAGACCGAATAGATACCGACTAGAGAATGGACAGAACAGTATACTTGTAGTGAAAGTTAGCTACGACAATTTAGTAAACAAGAATAGAAGTACGGGTTATTACAATATATCTAATTCAATCGTTCCGAACGGTAGTATATTCAGAGAGAATTTATATTGTGTACAAATTCAGGGTTTAATTTTGATCATGTATTTCTGCTTCACTCCTTCGTGACGGCTGAATACTTTGATATTTTTATTCAGGCATTTTGAATACTACTGCATTTGATTTCATTTCATGTAAGTTTTGCTAATCGTATACTAAAAGTCATTTGAATCGTGGAACTTCGCCTCATTCATGGTGTGTTGTCTGTGAGTGCAACTAAATTGAACGCTACCTCAAATGAGCCAAAGACAGAATATCAGCACTACACTAAAACATAACAATATGATAAAAATGCATAACGTTAAGCTTTAAACATAAAGTTACAACACTCAAAACGTGTTTTCGCAACATTGTTTTACTCAATGCTTCTTAAAAATTTTACACCAGTAAAACAGTACGTTTTCGTGATTTTCATAAATTATAAGCTACGATTTTTTTTTTATTTTCTCAATTATATATATATATATATATATATATACATATACATATATATATATGTATATATTTATATATATATACATATATATATATATATATATATATATATATATATAAGGATTCTTGGGGATACACCTCGTATTAAAACTATAGCTTATATCATAAAATATAAGTCCTATGTAAAACGTGTAGTTAAGATAAAGAAAACTTAGATTTATTTTATGTCATTTAGCTTTGGTTTAAAATCTTCTGATATAGCTAGAACACTTAAGATATGTTGAAAAAGCTGTGTCACAATGTAGGTTATCAAGGGGAATTTTTATTTCACTTGTCCTTGCGATTCGCAACCACAAACTAGGACTATGAACAGTGTTCCCTATAAACATCTATAGCCAACTATTCCCATCTATACCCAACTATACCCAACTATTGCCAACTATGCAGGCAGGATAGGTCGAACTGTATATCTTCCTTTTGTTTGTATAGTCTCTGTAAAGATGCGATGCTCATCCCTAAGATCTTATATACAATATATATATATACAATGGATTCCGCTTAATTGGGTCCCATTATGTCCCAATTAAGCGGAATCGACGGTATATATAAACCTCTAATGGTACGGTTATTATTTTTGTAGTGGTGCCCTTCTTTCATCCCCACCGTGACCGACAGTGCAATGGCGGATAAGTTCTTCAAATAGGGAAAAAAATAAACTCCCATAATTTAAGCTGCGTTATAAAAATAGGGACATAGTGTACCAACCACAATGTACCACTCACAGTGTACCAACCACAGTGTACCAACCACAATGTACCAACCACAATGTACCAACCACAATGTACCAACCACAATGTACCAACCACATGGCTCAGGAAAAATACTACTACACGCCCATGTTCAGTAGGTGATCACACACTCAAGACAACGGCCGTCACAGACCACCCCATGATATTGACTAGGTGATCACACACTCAAGACAACGGCCGTCACTGACCACCCCATGATATTGACTAGGTGATCACACACTCAAGACAACGGCCGTCACTGACCACCCCATGATATTGACTAGGTGATCACACACTCAAGACAACGGCCGTCACAGACCACCCCATGATATTGACAGTAATCAATTTTAAGCATTGAAAAATAAAAAGTACATATTTTTGTGTACATAATCTCCGAAATAATGCAATGAAATTTTACACAATTTTAGCACGAATTCTAAAACACGGAGCCACCACTCAAATACAATTGAATGAGATAAGTATTGGTACAATGAAAGGAACGAATTAAGTAATTGAGACCTTTAAAATGAAGAACTTTTTTCCTATATTTTAAATAGAACCCTGATATATATATATATATATATATATATATATATATATATGTATATATATATATATATATATATATATACTAAAATTTACCTTTAACTAGTGGCGTCACTATGGCTGGAGTCACTCCGATTTCATTTAACCACGTGACTACATGAGTCATTTTTTTTCGAGTTTGCAAAATTACTCCAGAATGATCCGAGTAGCTTTGAATGTATTCATTTACATGAGCTCCAGACGCTCTGCATTGTGGCATGCTGTGCAATAGCTTTTGATTTTTCACAATGATCGGTTAATAACCCTGTTAGACCCAGTTCATTCTGCTATGAAATTTAGAATTGTTCAATTTGGTGTGTTGGTGTCACACGATGCAGCCCACACCCCCCTCTAGTGACGCCACTGCTCTTAACCGATAAGACTGTAGATTAAAAGATGTGAGACAATTTAAAAAAAAAATATTGGACGATTCGAATATTTACAAAATAAACATATACTAATGGTTGTCATTGTCATTGGAACTTTACTTTGTGTCTTTTCGCGAAGAGATATAATTTTAATAATTGTTAGTAAAGAAAACATATTTTTAGGATTGAATGTCCCTTGGTAACCTCGATTTCACAGATATTACCGTTAGTACATAGTAAAAGAGAGTAGGGTAGCCGAGAGGTTTAGATCACTCGGCTGGCTTGTTAAAAAAAATCGGGAAGTACCATAAAAGATAAAATAATCAAGTCAAGGCATTTTAGTATCTTTGTAAGAAGACAATGATGTGTTGAGATCATTTCTTTATGTTCGTTCGTTTAGTATTTCGTTAAAAGATCCACCAGGTAATAGATTTACTTTTATTATAAAGTCAAATCAATTTTTATAAATATCCAAGTGAGAATTTAATTTTTTTTATTCGTTCCCTGTGCACTTTACTGTGCTAGAATTATATTCTAGTCCAGCGGCCTTCAAAAGCAAACAAATGAGATGGGAAACGAGCGGAGGGAGGGGTAGTAGGAGAGGCTACACAGCTTTGATGAAAGCAGCAGCTAGCGGACATTCAGTAATGATAATTCATTTATTAGCTATGGGATGCAAAATGGAAGATTCTCCTTCGTCGGAGAATACAGAATTACTTTTGGCGATTTCGCATAAGAAGACGGAGGCAGCTATGCTACTTTTAGAAATGGGAGCCAATGTTAACAATAGAAACACGGCAGGCTTAACGCCCCTGCTGATCGCTTCTGCTTATGGGGACAATCAAGTGGTTGGTGAACTTTTAAGAAGGCACGCATCGGTCAACACAGCTGACGACTGTGGTCAGACGCCGTTAATTTTGGCTGCCATGAACAATCACTTAGGTACACTAGATATGTTTATTTCGGAAGGATCGCAGATCAACGCTAGAAATAAGAAAGGAGAAACAGCGTTGTCAGTGGCGGCGTCCAAAGGATGGGAAGACATAGTTTGTAAGCTGTTAAGCGTTGGCGCCAATATCGATCAACGTGATAACAGCGGCTGGACTCCCCTGGCACACGCCGCCCTTGGTGGACAAAAGAATGCAGTCAATCTGTTGATAAGGAAAGGAGCAGATGTTGATGCCGTAGACAACTTAGGTCATACTGTACTAATGCTATTGGTCGAGAAGGAGAAAGTGGACATGGCTGGTCATTTTCTTCAGCACAGAGCTAATGTCAACAAACGCAGTGTTACTGGACTTAACGCACTTATGATCGCAGCAAGCACAAAAAACTCTTGCATGGTTTACGATTTAATAAAGCACGATGCGAATATCAATGCGAAAGATGCGAGTGGCGAGACAAGCCTGATGAAGAGCTTGGACCAGGTCAACTCTTTGCTACTTTTGTTGAATAACGGGGCGAACATCGATGAGATGGACAATAGGGATGAGACGGCTTTAATGAAGGCGTCCGGTCGCGGTTTAGCCAAGGCTGTTGAAATACTGTTGTCCTATGGCGCTAATGTCGGCTACACAGACTTGCAAGGCAAGACTGCTGAAATTAAAGCAGAGGAGAAAGGTCACACTGAAATAAAGCGAATGATATACGAAAGAAAGGATGTCAAAACTAATGGCATGAATCAATTACGAGATATTAGCGTTGTAGAACAAAGGAAGAAAACATTTAATTTTAACTGTTTGATATTTAATGAAGATTATTTTGCAGTTGAAAAGGAATATTGCTTAGAAGATGAAAAGAAACATTTTTACATGAATAAATCTTTTGAAACAGGTAACACTTTTGAACAAACAAAGGAAAAGTATGATTTAGTTGCTTGGTTATTTAATGAAGACAAGGAACACTTTATTGTTCAAGAGGAAGATTACTTGGAAGTTGAGAATGGAAGCTTCTTATTGAAAGACTGTAACAGTACACAAAGAGAACGTGAATTATGTAAAGAAACATACCTTTAATATTTAATTAATTAATCATTATTCTATGTCTAGAGTTTTATATAAAGAAAATTATAACACATTGGACTTACTTATTTGTAACTTGAAACAAAATACCATATTCAATACGTTTTTATATACCAAATTTATTGTTTAATGTTATATAAGTCTTTTGGTATTTTAAAATGTAAAGTGCGTTTTATGCAGGCTGATAAAATAATTCAGTTACACCTTAAACATTTTTACCTTCGATTTGAAATAAAGATATCTCTTTGGACATTTTTTTCCATGATATTGAAACACGGTTTGGTGAATCTTTTGCTTATAATTTATTTATTTTTGTATTAATCCTAATAAATATATGTAAAGTATAGTTTCTGATTGTTTAAGTTTACCCATTTTAACAGCCGACATGTTTAAGGCTTTTACAAATTCTAAACAACGTATTTGTGGGCATTTTTGTTTACAATATAAAAGACCCGATAGTGCTCACAGGTTAAATATTATACAGATAGCGCATCTCTATATAAACAGTCCTCGGTTTGGTGTCTAAAACACTTGCGCCATTGTTGTTATTCGCTTTTGTTTCCAATGACGCTTTCCATTCATAAAAACACACAGACCTATTTACACCTCTGTTTATATTCAAGACATAAAATATGAATGAAAAAGCTTTCAATTTGCTATATAAATATAAAAAAGCAATAATATATATTATTCAATTAATGAGTTCATGGGTTTTAGGAGCTTATATATATATATATATATATATATATATATATATATATATATATATAAAATAAACATTTCTATTCAATGAATGGACTGATAGGTGTAAATATCATTAATGGCGGCTTGCTCAATCTGTATAATTTCTTATCCGAGGTAGTGCTTGGTGCATGTCTCAATTCTTAGTTTTAAAATGGTTTAAATCATAGTTTTGGTCTTATTTTACTGAAACAGACAATAAGACAGACAAACTGGCAGACTGTCGGACAGACACATATTTTAGATATACATTTCATATAAATTTATAATTCGAATAGTGACCCCATTAAAAAATCCGGGACACTTCAACTTTGTGAATAAATATACTTAAAAGATTACATGTCTCCCTAAATAAATATTTTAATCTTTGCTCTAACCTTGCACTGTGATTATCACATGCGTTCATTGCTAGTCCAAATTTATCTGTGACCTATAATCTCTAAGCAATGAACTTTGACGTCAAATATATTACATTGTATAGCGTTGAGTTTATGCATCGTTTTCTAGATATTTATTGTTTTAATTAAACATTTTTTGTTATTATCTACTTGACACCGTATCAAAATCTTTATAAACTTTTTTATACTTAACTGTTTAAATATCAATACATTAAAACATCAAAATATTGTAAATTAACTTTTTTAATTTTCTCTCCATTTTTTTTTTACATTTTATTCGAATTATTTCGTCCTATTGCATGAATTTTATTTTGTATATGTTACATTACCAGCCTTGTAGCGTGAAAATTCTACAGCAGAGGGTCAGGCATTCTACAGCAGGGGCCAGGCATTCTACAGCAGGGGTCAGGCATTCTGCAACAGGGGCCAGGCAATAGCAAGGGGGGGGGTAATACATTTTACTAAATAAAGCAAATAAGAAGAGGGGGCAAGACAAAACGCAGGGGGGCCTGGCCCCCTGCCACCCCCACGCTACAGGCCTGTACATGACTAAAATGTCTTCAATCGATAGATTTACATATGAGATGGTGATAAAATGTTATTGTATTTATATTCATTGATTCGCAGTTAAAATGATAAGCTAAATTGACCAGATTTATCATAGAGCTCTTGCGTTTACTGTATTAAAAGTAAAAAGAAAAGTTCCATCAGTTCGGGGTGGAAAAAAAGTAAAGAATTCATCTATTTCTGTACCCACGGCATATAAATGGACTGTATTGATTAGCACAACGCCCAGCCACCTTTACTTCCCTTACTAATGGCAGGTACGCATATTAATCTCGGCGAACTTGGATTACACCAAATTTTACCATGATAAATTCACATTAATCTCCCTTAGGGTCGAACCTGAGACAGTCGAGCGCTCTACACCGCTCGGCCATCAATCCAACTTTATATACAAATCATATATATAAATAATAGCGGTGTGGGTTCTGCGTTAAATCAAAAGTTAAGAATTAATACAACAGTATCTTGGTTTAAAATCGTCAACGTAAAAAATAGTAATAAAAGTCATGAAAAAATCGGATCTGTCCGAAACCAAAAATAACCTATTAATATATATATATATATATATATATATATATATATATATATATATATATATATATAAGCAATTTCTGCTCTGCGTTAAATTGAAAGCAAAGAATTAATTCAACAGTATTCCAGTTTAAGATAAAATCATGAAAAAAATCGGATCTGCCCAAAACCAAAGTATAACCTAACCAAGGGGTCGGTAACCTATAGCTCGTGAGCCGCATGCGGCTCTTACGATATCAAGCTGCGGCTCTTTCGATGTCAAATTGTGGCCTTCCAGTTCCATGTACAAATAATAATAGTTATATTATTTTATATAACTAATCCTAATCAAATACCATAATATTGAAACAGCAATTTTAGTGGCTCTTTAAAAACTGAGAAAATTGTACATTATAACTCTTGGCTCTTCCGTCTCAAAAGGTTGCCGACCCCTGACCTAGCCTACCGATCTAGCCTAAGGGGATATAACTCTAAGCAAAGGTTTTGCAGGGTACAGCTAGTCAATATTTTAATGCTCATTTGTCTCAGAAAATCCTATGCAGAATAGAGATAGATGGGCTCAGGTATAATGAAAATTAAAATAACAATTTAGGAAAGAAAATGAAAACTTTCCTTGATTAAACTATTATCATGTTTTCAAGCATAAATATTGCCGTTCTTTCGTAGATTTTTCTGTTATAAATCATTTCAAACGTTTAATGCTGTAAAGTGAAAGTTATTTTTTTTTAATTTCCAAACAGACAGATGGATTAAATTAATGTAATTTTTTATTGTCAAGGCTCATACCTAAATCAATTAAAAAAAAAAAAACATTTTCTTACGACCATTTTATTTGTCATTTTGAATTTATTCCTTACAATATATAATTTTCACCATATGTATGATATACAAGTACTGTTGTATCATTTTGTTGTTGTTTTTACTTCGATGTACATATACAAATATATCATATTTAAACATTCTTCAATTCATATCTGTTATGTTAACTATCGATGAATCAAACATGCATACATATGTTTACATGATACTACTTAATAAATATATTGACGATTGAAAATAAACGAGTTTTAAGGTATAAAAAATCATAATACATCCATCATAAGCTAAAATTTTATTTAAAAATATTTTAAAAGTAAGTATTGTAATTTAAATAATATATTTATGTTTGCGTTGTTATTGATATAACTTTATATGCCATTAAAGTTGTGGGCAGAATGTAACATGTTCTCGTGAAGATTATCATAAAAGTTTGATACTGGTTATATATGTAGGTTTGGTTATGTATGTTGTAAGACCTATGCAAAAGGACATTTCGACAATAAAGGACAATATACCTTAGGGTGTCTTATCACATGTTACTTTTTGGTGTCTTATCACATGATACTTTTTCGGTGTCTTATCACAAATATACTTTTTTGGTGTCTTACGACAAGATACTTTTTGGTGTCTTATCACATAATACTTTTTGGGTGTCTTATCGCAAGATACTTTTTGGGTGTCTTATCACAAATGTATTTTTTTCGTGTCTTACGGCAAGATACTTTTTGGTGTCTTATCACATGATACTTTTTCGAGTGTCTTATGACAAGATACCTTTTGGGTGTCTTATGACGATATACTTTTTGGGTGTCTTATGACAAGATACCTTTTGGGTATCTTATGATACATTTGGATGCCCTATGCCAATATACATTAAGGGGGGGGGGGAATATGACAAAATATATTTGGTGGCTAAATTACATTTAAAAACCCTAGGCAAATATTATTTGGAAGTTCTTGGCTTAAAATGCTGCTAAACATTTTGCTTGTTATTGTTTTTCGATGTATCACAAAAATCCCAATATTTTTGTGGATTTTTTAAATTATTTTTATAATTTAACTCAAACAATTATTAACATTTTTTTAAAGTATAATGATTGTTCTAGCAAAACATATTTAAAAAAAAAAGACTTTAAGGTCTTTGTAATCTAAAGCAATGAAAACATTAGATTTTTTAATGTATTATAATAAACCCTATATTTTTGTAGTGTCATTACATGGAATAAAAATTATAAAGAAAGCGCATCGCTATTTGTTTCAGTTGTTGTGTTTTTTTATAAACAAAAAACCTATATAAAAGCAGTGAAAATAAGAGAGTTTTAGGTCTAATTATTATTAATTTTGTTTTGCTTTAAAATTTACAATCAATAAAAAAAACAAAGTTTACTGATGATATCAGTTATAATGCCGTTATGTAATCATCCAACAATAGCTTATTGATGTAGGTCGGTTCTTCAGCGATACGTTGTTGGTTGGGCATTGTTTTACACTTAAGATATTTTAATTCATTTTTTTTTAAGTTTCTTGCTTATGTTTTTTAACAGTAAACTTGATCTTACGTTTTAGTTTGACCTGCAGATGACAATAACTAATGTAATGATTACAATGGCCAATGTCAGAAGTATCACTGCATAGATATAAAGAAAGTTCACTGAAGACTCTTCTGTTTTTGTCTATGTTGTAGTCCCAACTTGGTCCACTTATAAAGTTAAGATTGCACACTATAAAAAAAAATCAAAACACTTTTTTTTTAATTTGTAAAACTAACTAAAAATAACGATACAAACAAGCTCAAAATATTAGTTTTTTTAATGCGATTTGGAAGTTTACTTTATATGTAAAGAAATAACATTTTTCCATGTTAATTTTATAAGTTTTATAAAATTATGAATTTTATGTTTATAAGTGGGAAAAATAAGTTCGTCGGTTTTCGTTTAAAAGTATTAGTCAACTAATTTTACAAATAACGTTTCTAAGATGTTCTTTAATTTATTTCATTTTTTCGGTTTATTATCAGCTGCAGTGCCGTAGCGAACTTAACTCGCGCTTGGGGCACAATACCTCTTTAATACCATTTTACTGCCTCCCATTTGAAAACAATATAATATTATAAGTAAAATATATCGTTTGGCGCCCATTTTTGTGAGTAGCGCCAGGGGCATACCGTCCTTTTTTAAGGACAAAACTGTCCGGGCCCATAATATCGGCTACATACATTTTTTATAATTTTTGAGTGAGTTAGATATAGCCAATAACTATCCAAACTACATGTCCTGTGCAAATATTGTTAAAAATAAAAACTCATGCAAAAATGGGTTAATTTTATATCTAGTTTAGCTGCATTGTGATTTGATTGCCTAATCCCACAGCTTTGATAGGTCAAGTAAGAATGCTGATCAAGGTTGTCGCGGATTTCCGCCCAATCAGGCTGGTTTACCGTATCGATGTACCATCCTCTTCCCCCGCGGGATGCTGATGTCGGGTGGTGCCTGAGAAGTGCTGCCACCTTGACCTATTTAAATCGCAAATCCCTTTAATATTACTACGATTCATTCCACTTGAATTAAAAAAAAAATAAGCCAAATACAGCACAACTTTAAACAACACGCACAAAAATAAAACCGCAAGCCTTGGCCTGAAAACATTAGATGATGAAGGCTGTGACGTAAATCGACAAGGTTGGCGGTTACTTTCTGCCCTTTAGTTTATTATGCCTGTGATCTGGGTGACTAATACAGTGATAGAATCAGAGCCGGATTTAGAAGTGATAAGGCTCTAAGCTGTTTGAGATATGAAGCCTTTTATAAGTGCATATAATTATATGTATGTGCAAAATATTTAAATGTATATAATAATCACTAACTTGGACAAATTTTAGGGTCGAAAAGAAACTCAAGGCCCTGCGTATCTTAAGCGTAAATCATGCATTGGATAGAATGTATGTTGCATGAGGCGGTGCCAATGCATTTATACTATTATACATATATATATATATATATAGGTAGATAGATTGATAGGTAGATAGATAGATAGATATTTAGCTAAGTAGATATATAAATATGTAGCTAAGTAGATATATAGATAGATAGATAGATAGATAAATAGATAGATAGTTAGATAAATAGATAGATAGTTAGATAAATAGATAGATAGATAGATAGATAGATAGATAGATAGATAGATAGATAGATAGATAGATAGATAGATAGATAGATAGATAGATAGATAGATAGATAGATAGATAGACGTGTGGCTGTGGAGACTGGCTTTACAAGAACGTATCAGCATATAACATTTAGTAATAAGTAGGCCTAAGTCTCAATTGATTTTATTTTAAACAATCGTCGGTCGCATTCATACATGAGGATAAGAACACTAAAAGGCACTTGTCTCTTAAGTAGGTATCATATGCCCCATCCTCCTTCCCCCCCTCCCCCACTACACTCCTTCTGGCGCGCTGGCTGATATCAGATCGTAACAATCGCACCCTTCCCTCTACACTAAAATCTACACCTTCGCTCTATAGCTCAGTAGATCTAGAAGAGGCAATGTACTAGCTCCACTCCTCGTGGGAGGAGGCCACAACACACAACAGGCACACCATGTGACAGAAGAGACATCCCCTATCCTACCCCCCACCAACGGTCGACCTACATAGTATACACTTTACGGCTCTCCTGCTTGCATATAAAATGTAAGTAGTCCATGTCGTAACACTTCTGCCCCCCCCCTCACCATTGTATGCAGTACTTGACAGACTTGGTATGATCTACGCGTCTATTGTCAGTCCTTAACACACGTATTGTATTACTCTTAGCAGAGGGAGCTTTTGATTATCGGATAACATCCCACCGCTTGTAGGAGCCAGTTGATAGCATCACTGAACTTGAAATGTGTATTTCTAAAATTTCAGCCGAATAAATGATAGGCTGAAGATTTAAGTGTTGAAAATGTACAATGTAGTGGTGTGTTGCTATTGTAAAGAAAACGTAAGTTTAAAATATATTCGATTTGAAAATGAATATGTGCACATTACCATTAATAATAATAATAATAATATACTATCTTTTTATATATGTTACAGGACAATGAACGATTTTAATAATCCAATGTCCATATATTAACTTATTGTAGAAATACAAAGCTGATCAACATTTATGATGTCTGTAATTCCCATTAAAATAACAATGTCTAAATTAAAAACTTAATCCTACAGTTTTTTTTTGTTTTTGTTTTTACGCTTATCCTTTTTTGACTAACAAACAAAACAATTTACAAGTGGATGTAAAAAGTGATTGCGGTGTCGGTGTTGGGGTTGGGGGAAAGGGGGGGGTGAGGGGTGCCCCGTTATTAAATATTTTTAAAAGAATTGATTATGGTTTCAGTGATGTAGTAAGTAAAGTGTTTAAAACGCAAATCAAATTCTACAAACCTTATTTAATCATACTCAAACAGTGCAAGGAGATTTTTCCTTAATTTTTCGGTAATTCTGACCTGTGGTCTTTTCGTTTTGATGTGAGACTAACATTTCATACGGTTCCCTTTAATCGCTTTTTTTTTAACTACAAGTATGAATCCGTAATTAAATATACTTCATTTAATAACAATATAGACATTTTTTTACAAGCTAAACTTATATTATTAAAATAATTTGTATGCTTTATTAGTATTTATATCATTTTATCAATTTATAAGATTTTTTGGTTTCTAAGAATAGTTAGTATTTATAACTTAAAAGACCTTATATATATATATAAATATATATATATATATATGTATGTATATATATATAACACAATTAAATACTCTAGAACTTTACCACATAAAACAATTGTATCATTCTTACGCAGACTTCACAAATTGGACTCTGTGGATATTGTCCTTGAATTCAAGTTCATAATTTAGGAAAAAAGATCTCAAGTCTTGAATCTCTTCTAGCATTGACTTTGGTACCGTCCATCTTTTAATTTATACGTGACCACAAACTAGCACAGTAGCCAACTGTAGCCAACTCTGCATACCGGTTATATCGAACTTTCTATCTACTATATATTTGTTAAGTCCCTGTAAGGATGTATTGTTTTTCACTTGCAATGTCTATCTATCTATCTATCTATCTATCTATCTATCTATCTATCTATCTATCTATCTATCTATCTATCTATCTATCTATCTATCTATCTATCTATCTATCTATCTATCTATCTATCTATCTATCTATCTATCTATATATATATATATATATATATATATATATATATATATATATATATATATATATATTAGGGTGGCTCACTTTATAATGGAAAAAATAAAGTTGATTTTTTATCATGAGCATTTTAGTTTTCTGTAATTTAAAACATTTATATACCAAATTTCACACCATTTTTGCTGCTATTAATACTGCCTCAGTGCACTTGTTATCTCGTATTTTATGGTATTCGACAGTTGCATTAAATGAAAATTTTGCAAGGTTTAAAATTCAGTTTTTTTTTAGATACAAAGAACAATTACATTACACAGTAGGAATTAAACAGTAAAATAATACTAGTTAGATGACATATTAACCTGACTGTATTACAGAGTAGTTCTAAGTACGTCATTCAAAAATACATTTTTTTAGTCTGTGCTTTCTGAGTCCTGAAGGTCTTCAAGTTGCGATCTCTTCAGCACAGTTGATTTTTTTTTGCATCTGGAAACTCTTTGCTATGCTGTTGAACAATTTGGAGCAAGTATTGCTTTTTCTTGCAATTTCCCGCTCGGCACAGTCATTGAAAACTTTCAAGGAAGAGACCACTGCTGTTGCCTTCTGAAAAAACGAAGTTTGTTGCCAGGTGGAAGCATCAGTCATGAGAAAACATGTGGAAAGCAGAAGAGCATTAAAGACTAGCAGCGATTACGAGGTCACAAAATCCTTTAATGTCACTTTAGGAAGTGCTGAAGGATCATTTGTGCTGCGGATACACATTTCTTCTTTCTAATCATCAGAAGAGTTCTCCATGAATTGCCTCAAGTAAGCATCAAGTCTGTTTTTCTCATTCACTGAGACACGTTGAGATAGAGAATCAGAAGAATGAGTTCTGCACTAAGCAGCCCCGTAGCGTGAAAATTCTACAGCAGGGGCCAGGCATTCTACAGCAGGTGCAAGGCAATAGTATAGGGGGCCAGGTAATACATTTTACTAAGTAGAACAAATAAGCAGAGGGGGCTAGACAAAACGCAGGGAGAGGCCGACCCCCCTGGCTCCCCCCGCACGCTACGGGCCTAGCACTAAGGTACCAGAGATGTCGGCCAATCGGTTTCAATGCAGTCTGAGAAATGAATGGAAAAACATTCTTATAATTAATCAGAAGCTTGATGAAATCCAGATTATTCAGATGTGCATCTGCTAGAATGGGACACTGAATCAAAACTTTAATGTAAACCAAAGATGCAAAGATACAAAAGTAAGCAATTGATCTGTCTTCATTCCATAGTCAGCTAGAATTTATGACGGAAGAGATAAATCTTAATGATGTAGATTATTTTGGACATCCACCTTGCATGGTGATAAGTTCTCTGAACAATTAAACGCACCCCAAGGGGGGAAATTCCTCCCAGGAAGATGAGATTCAGAGTCAGAAGTTCTTTGTGATCTTCACGTGGCAAATATCTTGAGTTGTCTTTCATCTGAAGGATATTTGAACAAAATGTGATGCCTTCTTCTTTTAATGGCTTGAGATTTCGCTCCAGTCGAACATCGTGCCATACATTGAACTCTGCCCGTCTTATTTTTGGCCAAAATGTCTTAAAGTGCTTGAATATCAGCACATCCGGTCCAGTTGTACTACCCTCAAATGTCTTAATGAAGACGGCTGTGTCTGTAAACATACCATTGGCCAGAAGTCTAAATTAGGGGGGTACCTTGCTAAAGAAACATTGGCATGTCCACTGGACAGTATAAAAGCAAAGAAATAGGTCGTGAAAAAATTATACCGACTTAAATGCCAGACGTCTGTGTTTGTAAACATAACATTGGCCAGTAGGCTCAATTAGGGGAAGTACCTAGCTCAATGGACATTAGTATGTCCTCATGAAAAAATTCTACCCAATGTCAACCAGGCGGCTGTTTTTGTAAACATAACATTGGCCAGTAGTCTAAATTAGGGGAAGTACCTAGCTCAATAAACATTGGCATGTCAACTAGACAGTATACAAGCAAAGAAATAGTTCATGAAAAAATAGTACCAACTGACTACCAGAAAGCTGTGTTTGTAAACAAACCATTGGCCAGTAGGCTCAATTATGGGAAGTGCCTAGCTCTATAAACATGAGTTGTGTCAACTTCTATGCCAGTTTAATGAACAACTCTTTACGACCTACTAGTCATAACTAAATGAATGATATTTATATAGCCGCAACAATTGATCTTATAACTAGTTTGAAATGCGCTGGTGAGGCTGGCTATTTTTATGAAAATCAAAACTTCTTCAGATTTATAGAATTTCCCGGAACACTCTCAAGTTTTCCACGTTTTTCTAGAAGATTCTAGAACCTTCTAGAGATTTCACTGAACCTTCCAGAAACTTCTAGAATGGTATATATTTTTTCTAAAACTTTCAATAACCTTCTGGCATTTTCTGTGTGCTTTTTATATACATGTGGAACGGATGGCCGAGTGGTGTAGATACTCGACTGTCAAACTGAGAGTTCTGGGTTCGATCCTCGGCGAGGCCCATGGAATTTTTCCAGGTGAGACTTGGTGCAAAGTCGTCCCACAAGTCCACCCAGCTTTAAATGGGTACCTGACTTAAGTTGGGGAAGTAAAGACGGCTGGCGTTGTGCTAACTACACAATCCCTTCACATGCCGAGGTTATGGAAACAGATGAATTGTACACTTCGTCTGCCCCATTCGGCCCGTTAGGGCCCAGAAGGGAAATTTAACTTTTTTTTACTTTTATTTATATATACATACTCACATTCAAAATTCATTCAAAATGATTTAAAATTTCATTATCGAGGCAGTACTAAATAAAGTCATATATTCATGAAATTTTTTCTGTGCTTTTTTGACGGTAAAGGAAATACAAAAAAACAAAATGCTCATGAAAAATTTGACAAAAAGTTATTTTGGGCCATATATATATATATATATATATATATATATATATATATATATATATATATATATATATATGCGATTTGGGTTCTGAGTTAAATCGACAGTTACGAATTAATACAACAGTATTCCAGTTTAAAATACAATCATGAAAAAGATCGGATCTGCCCAAAACCAAAAAAAACCTATCCTGCCGATATATATAACTCTATGCAAAGGTTTTGCAGGGTATAGCTAATATATATATATATACATAACCTCTAATGGTACGGATTGTTATTTTTGTAGTTTCCGTCGTTCATCCCCACCGTAACGAATAGTGTCATGGCCCTGTGGTCAAGTATGTTGAGGAATCGTTCTTCAAATAAGACAAAAAAAATTCCCATAGGTCATGCAGAGTTATATCAATAGGGACACAATGTACTACCCAAAGTACCAACTTAAAGAAACAACATAATGTACAACCAAAATGTACAGCCACAATGTACTTCCACAATCTTAACATCACAATGTAACTCCATATGTACCAGCAGAATATATCATTATAAAGTACCATTACTGTGTACTTTGACCACATACCATCACAATGTACCACCACTATTTACTCTCACAATGTACCAGAACAATGCACCACCACACTATACGACAAAAATTCACCACAACAATGTACCACCATACTGTACCAGCTCAATGTATCACCATGAGACACCTACACAATGTGGAAGTACAATATATAATGATTCTTAATGACTCAGCCTTTAATTTAAAATATTTCGAAAAATAGCGACTAGGTTTAAAAGTTGCACTTAATCGACTGGTGTTTTTTTTAAAAAGACGTATTGATTTCGTAGAGGACTAGTGGTTATGCAGCCTAGAGCGCTCGACTTTCGACCATAGGTTTTCAGGGTTTGAACCTCAGTGTGAACCTTTCGGTTTTCTCAGGTCCTGGTATAAGTTCCTAAGCCCACACAGCTTTAAATGGGTACCTGACTGTAAGCTGGGAGAGCAATGGTGGCTGGTCATTGTGCTAACCACACAATATGCCGACATTACTGAAACAGAAAATTTCTACACTTCATCAACCACGATAAGCCCTTTGGGGCTTTAGGGAAATTACTTTTTTAATTGATTTCAGGATACATTATTCAATTTAGCAATAAATAGGGTTAGAAGACCTACTGATAATACTATGAAGTAATAGAAGTCAGATTTGAAGCTAGCCCGACTAGGTCGTGGCGAAGGGCACACGAGAAATAAAAAAAAAATAATGGGGCCCCCAAAATTTTGATAGTATACACAAATTAAAAAAAAAATCCTTAACGATATTTTTTTTTTTCAAAATAGAACCTATTATTTTTTTAATCCCGCTTTGGACGTTACCAGAAACAGACATAAATATCACTGTAGTTTGATAGGTGTTTGGGACGGGTGGCCGAGTGGTGAAGACTGTCGACTTGAGGGTCCTGGGTTCGATCCTCGGTGAGAACCATGGGAATTTTCCCCGGTGAAATGTGTTTCAGGGCCGTCCCACAAGTCCACCCAGCTTTAAATGGGTACCTGACTTAAGTTGGGGAAGTATAGGTGGCTGGGCGTTGTGCTAACCACACAATCCCTTCATATGCCGATGTTACTGAAACAGATGAACTCTTCAATTCATCTGTCCTGATTGCCCGTTAGGTCTGAGGAAACTTTACTTTTTTTTTTACTCTTGTTGTAATGTTAAAGCCTTCAGTTCAAGCCCCTCACCTCCCGGTGCATCTTTATTATTAATTAAAAAAAAACATGTCCGCCGGTAGGTGTTTTGTAAACAATGGTGACCCTTTTTTGTACAATGATCAGTAGCCAGGCTAAATTTAGATGAGCTAGTTAGATCACAGCCCTGCAATAGATACGTAAAATATGTGTTAGTTTAACAAGCTGAGTGCATTACATTGACTAACAAAACTAAAAAAAAATATTTTTTTTCGTTGGTATATTTTTTTATTAATTTTCTTTCGTATTCATTTCATTTCATTAAGTCCCAACAAAACGGTTTAATTACAGTGCAGGATTTACGCATAAGCTACACAAGTTACAGTTTAGGGCCCCCATTCATTATCCGAGTGAGCGATTGTCCTATACGCTTAAGTATTTGGCAATCACATATAATATCTGGACCTTCAAAAAGGGCCCCAATATCTCAAATAGCTTAGGGCCTTTTCAGGTCTAAATCCTGCACGGTTTACAATATAATTTGTTCACGTCAATCGAATGTGGTAAGTAGGTCAGTCATAAACTAGTCTGGGATAATGAGTGACTTTTTTAAATCCGAAAAGCGGGACTTTGGAAGATAAAAGTTTGAGAATCTTTTAGAAGGACGTCTGAGTTAAAGTTTGAGAATCATTTAGAAGGACGTCTGAGTTAAAGTTTGAGAATCATTTAGAAGGACGTCTGAGTTAAAGTTTGAGAATCATTTAGAAGGACGTCTGAGTTAAAGTTTGAGAATCATTTAGAAGGACGTCTGAGTTAAAGTTTGAGAATCATTTAGAAGGACGTCTGAGTTAAAGTTTGAGAATCATTTAGAAGGACGTCTGAGTTAAAGTTTGAGAATCATTTAGAAGGACGTCTGAGTTAAAGTTTGAGAATCATTTAGAATGACGTCTGAGTTAAAGTTTGAGAATCATTTAGAAGGACGTCTGAGTTAAAGTTTGAGAATCATTTAGAAGGACGTCTGAGTTAAAGTTTGAGAATCATTTAGAAGGACGTCTGAGTTAAAGTTTGAGAATCATTTAGAAGGACGCCTGAGTTAAAGTTTGAGAATCATTTAGAAGGACGTCTGAGTTAAAGTTTGAGAATCATTTAGAAGGACGTCTGAGTTAAAGCGCAATCGTTCGAACAAAATTTATAAAAATAAATACTCGTGATTATCTAGGGAGGTTGTTGCGTTGCTGTTGTTGTTGTTGTTTGGGGGGGGGGGAGGTGAACATTCGAGGTCACTAAGCAATGACATGGGCAGATGAATTTTTCACCTTCCCTCTTAGTTGACCATGTTGATTACGTAACCTAGTTTCACGGTCTGTTCTCAAGCTTAGCTCCCAACTTGGATTTAATGTATACTGATAGCACATGCACAGAAAGCGTAATCATTCACCATCCCATTCCCTCCCCCTTGATGATCACTCCCTACCCCCCTGAACTTTGTGTATTCATATTTAGCTAAGTTAGAAATAAGTTAGTAACAGTAGATGCAGTAGTATAGCGCTAACAGGATTAGAGTAGAGATATGTAGTTTAAAGTAGTTTGTTATAGTAGAAGTAGATAGAAAATAAGAAAAGATTTTATAAGTTGTATTAAATTTTTCTATACAGTATACTGCACTGAGTTTGTTCTTTTATAATAGTCTAATAAAATCTACCGTAACATATTCAGCAAGTCTAAAAGTTAACTTTACAATTCCTTTATAACCGATATTAATAAATATGTCATATTTAATGCCCCATTCTACACATTAGAAGTAGTGATAACAAATAAATGGCCCATGGGGCCTCAAGGGCATCCATCCCCTTAACATGTAATGGGTTTGATTATTTTTTTAATTCCTTATTGAGGCTGGTCATCAGTGATTCTTAAGGCACTACGTTTCCTATATAATCCTATGTTCATTATTTCCCATTAGTTTCTCCGTTATAAAATGCTAAATTGGCAGCAACATCACTGAAATTCGGTCGTGTTTTTTTTTTAAATATTAAACCGAAAATATGCGAAACGAAAGAAAATAGTTAAGAAAAGTGTTATAAATTGCAATTTTTTTTTTTTGCGATAAAGTAATAAAACTGAACAATTTATTGTCTAAAATGGATAATATTGATGAGAGAGATAAAAAAGAGATAATATAAGGAAGAGAGATAACCATTTAGATAAACATAAGAGAAAAACTTAAGGGCATATATGTATTTAGATTTATAACAAAAATGCGATTGTATTCTACAGTTCAATATAAAGAGATCATTATCTTGAAATTACAAACAGTTTTAATTTTTTTTTTTAGATTTTACAGCAATCTTTTGCTCTGTATTTTAAAGCAGTTATGTGTGCTATGTTATATCTGTAAATTTTCTTCTCTCTTGTTTTTGTTGTATAAACAACCCTAAGTGAACTACTTTTAAAAGTAGTTTTTTTAATTCCTTTTCAGAAAGTTGCAATATATTTCTTTCAATTCAGCAAAGAACGAACTTTGTAATCAAATAAACCACTGGCTCATCTAGCTTTCTCTGAGATTATAGAATTGTGTTATGAATTTTCGAGACACTCTTACCTCAATTAGCTTTGTGTTTTTAAGTTAAACTCATTACACAGACAAATGGAAACAATTAAAATTGCATCTGCGGCTGTCAGCCCAATTGGATTAGTGTCAGCCCCTATATTTTCAGCATTAGTTAAGCAATGTTCTAAAAAAGGATATCCTTTGTTAACATGGATATTTATACAATTAGATTCGAAGGACAACATATATAAAACAATAGACACAACTGGTTTCACTTACTTAATGCAAGCTGCCTTATGTGGCAACCTCAAAACGGCAAACGTTTTGATAGACGCCGGATGTGACGTGAACGCTAAGGACGAGAATGGATCAACTGCGCTGACCTTCGCCATCAAGGCTAGGCATCGTCATTTAGTGGATAGGATGTTAGAATCAGGGGCCCTGGTGGAAGACAAAGATATAATGGGTCAGACGCCTTTGATGAAATCCGCCATAATTGGTGAGAAGGGCATTGTTAATGCACTGTTAGCAAAAGCTGCTGTTGTAAACGAGGTGGATAAAAATATGAACACAGCTTTGATGCTGGCAGCCTCTCAAGGTCACTTTGAGACGGTTGAACTGTTAGTGGAAAATGGCGCAGAAGTGCGAATGAGAAGCAATAATAGCTACACAGCGCTCATGTTCGCGTCGTTGTCCGAGAGCGCGGCGGAAATCATTTCGCTCCTATTGAACAAAGGAAGCAGCGTAGATGACAATGATGAGAGCGGAAATACTTCTTTGATGATGGCAGCAAACTCTGGGCATCTCGAAAACGTGCAAATTTTATGTCAACGCGGTGCTGATGTCAACTTTCGAAACTCGTTGGGACAAACCGCTTTAATCATATCATCAGATAAGAGCCACTACGAGGTTGTTATTTATTTATTAAAACGCGGTGCGTTACCTAATACTCAAGACGATAAGAATCATTCGGCTCTATTCTTGGCCGCTCAGAATGAATCACTCAGCACAGTTCAGGAATTAATCCTATTCGGAGCCAATGTCAACATGAAAAATAGCAGAAACTTGACGTCGCTCATGAAAGCTTCAGAATTCGGTAAGACTCGCATCGTAGAACATCTACTAAAGATGAAAGCGTCTGTCAATGCAAAAGACCAAAACCGCTCAACCGCATTCATGTACGCGGCTGAAAATAAATATGTAGAAACAATAAAAATACTTTATCAATATCATGCACTCGTGGACGATAAGGATAATAAAGGCTACACAGCTTTGATGAAAGCAGCAGCTAGGGGGCATTTACAAATGATGTTGTATCTCATAGCTATGGGATCCAACAAGGAACTGTGTTCCGTCGAGGGAGACACTCCTCTGATGGTGGCGATTTTGAATGGAAAGACAGAAGCGGCCACGCTGCTTATCGAAAATGGTGCTAACGTCAACATTCGGAGTACTTTCGGCTCAACTCCTCTGCTGTATGCATCATGCAAAGGTAACTCTGTGGTGGTTGATGAGCTATTGAAAAAAGAAGCGCAGATCAATGTGGCCAACGATTGCGGTCAAACGCCGTTGATTGTGTCTGCCCTTCATAGACACAAAGACGTACTAAGTGCGTTGATTTTGAAAGGATCGCACATTAACTCGAGAACTATCCACGGCGAAACAGCGCTGTTAATAGCAGCATCCAACGGTTGGGACGAGGGGATTACATTGCTAATGAACGGAGGTGCAAATACTGAACAAAAGGACGACTGTGGATTTACGCCTCTGGCTAAAGCAGCGTTAGGTGGACACATGAGCACAGTTGATCTTTTACTAAGCAAAGGCGTGGATATTAATACTGCTTGTGTTTCTGGGAATACTGTCCTTATGTTACTAGCTCAGGAGAAGAAAGCTGAAATGGTTAGTTACTTAATACAGAAGGGAGCTGATGTCAACAAGCGAAATTTCGCCGGACAAACTGCTCTGTTTCTCGCGGCCTATGCAGGAAACCTATGCGCTGTGTGCGATTTAATAAAGAACAGAGCTGAACTCAATGTAAAGGATGTAGATGGAGAAACATGTTTGATGAAATGTTTGGAGGAAGATCATTGCGACTCTCTGCAGGCTTTGTTAAACAATGGTGCCAGCGTAAATGAAAAAGATGCCAAAGAGGAGACAGCTTTGATGAAAGCGTCTGAACGAGGCTTAGCTAATGCAGTTGAATCACTGCTGCTGTTTGGCGCTGATGTAAATTGTACAGACTTGAAAGATGAGACAGCTCTTATGAAAGCTTCACAAAATGGCTACTCTCGTGTAC